>JAOBYK010352354.1:0-17145 GCA_025434845.1 Phenganax subtilis | reverse complement strand
GAAAAAATTAGACATGAACATTTGGAATTTGGAATTACCAATGAAAATCTTAGAAAATTAATTTCTGGTTCTGATGACGGAGCAAAGACTGGAACAGCTCAAAAAGTATCAGATGCTTTAATTCAAGGTATCATTGGAACCAAACAAAAGGTCAAATTAGATAAAATTATCGGAGATCATGGACTATATTCCCCTTACTCCATGGGACATAATTTTCAATTTAGAATTATATTACCTAAAGGAGGTAGTGTAATGAAAGCTCAATCTGGAGAAAGTGTAGAAGGATACACTTTGGAGAATATTGAATTAGAATATGAAACGATCGAAAATGAAACTTTAGCTGGTCAAGGTCTTTCTGGTTATGATTTTAGAAAAAGTTTAAATTTTGAACATGTTACTTTAATGAAAACTGTAGAGTGGGATAAATCAAGTACTTTGGTAAATGAAACTGTTAATATTCCTAGGAAGAGTATGAGTGCTATTGTGATGTTATTTAGAAATAAAACTATAACTGATAGTGAAGAATACATTTACCCAAATATTGAATCTGTCAAAGTAACTATTGAAGGAGTTCCTAATTGTATTTATAGTCAAGGTATTAAAAAAGAAGACCTGTTTCCGGAAGCAAAGAGATTCAGAAACAAAAACTTTGATACTTCTCAAATGATCATTGATAAATTCTTCAAAGATAAGTTTGCTCTTGTGATTGATCTTAGAACCATAAAAGATAAAGAAGTTATTGAATCTGGTAAAAAACTAGTCAATATTCAAAACGGAGTCCTTTTAGAAATTAAGAAGAAAGCTACGACTGCAAATGTGTTGTGTAAGATATTTTCATCAGTGATGGTATAGTAAACTTTAAGAATAAAATTATTGAAGAAGTTTTGTACTAATCTTATGAAAAAACTTGTCATGTTTGCTTCTAGATTTATCAGACTTGAATCTTTTAATACAATATTTACACGGTAGTCTCACATCTCCAAAATACTCGTTAATTTTTAAATGATTTCTTCATAGTTGTCAGACACTAAAGTTAAATAATTGTTTTCTTTATAGTGTTTTAGTCTTTCTTGTTGTTCTTTTGAGAATATTCCAGTTTCTTTAGGTGTTTTTAATTCTATACAAAAACCATTATATTTCTTATGAAACTTGTTTATAATTATATCTGGTTCGCCTTTTGTGTAACCTTTTTTCTTAGAGTTTATTCTTTTTGAAGCAGTGTCTTGTAGTTCTCCTAATCCTACTGAAAATAGAGCATTTGGGAAATAATTTCTTAGAAAATAAACAACTCTTTTATGTAAACTAATTTCATCTTGAATCATAAATACTTTTTTATTCTTGGTATTAAAACTTTGATAATTCCATATTTTCTTATACTCGGAAGTACTTTTGAAAACACCCAATCTTGAAATTGTTCTGCAATGGGTAATTTACTCTTAAAAATTAACGCATAAACTCCAGGTTCTGTGATCCAAATTGTATTTGGTTGAGTAATCTCAAGGGGGCCCTGATTTAGGGCCTCCTTGTTTATGAGTTTTTTCTCTAATGTCTTATAGTTGGGTTTTACATGTTCTAAAATTGCATTTCTTGCTTTCTTGTATCCTAAAGCTTGTGCTACGTCTTTTGCTCTGAACCAAATAGTTTGTTTATCATTCAAATATGTGGTTAAAGATAAATTTAAGTGTTTATTTGTAAATTCTTTTGTTATTAAAGATTTCATGAGCTCTTTTATTTTATAACTTTTTTTCTTTTTTTATTACTTAACAAATGAAAAAGAACTTTAATCATATATCAGATAAGATGGATCAAAACAAGGTCAGTCAACTGAAGAAAATTTATGACAACTACTATGAAAAATATCAATCAAGTTATAAAAAAATTAAAAAAACTAAATAAAATAAAGTGTCTTTAATGTCTACAGGAATTACCTTAACAATTTTGGAGCTGGTACAAGTGTGGTTAATCCTCTTACTCTAGTTGTCACTGGAGTAGGAGCATTCATCACTACTTGGGTAAGTAAAAGTAATATCACAAAAAGAGTTGAACAAACTAAATTTACTTGTGTGTTGCTTCAAAAAGTATGTAATCGGATTATTACTATTTTGAGAACTGTAGGCTATACAGAATCTGATGAAACCAAGTTACTGAATGACTTGAAGGTTATTGATGATATCATTTCTGATATGACAGGCTAACTTACAGAGTAATGATAAGGATGTCTTAGAGATATATCAAATTTAGAGTGTTTGAGTGTTTGATTTAGAGTGTTTGATATTCTTTAATTTGTTATAGATATCATTTCTTTCTTCTTTTGTGATGTCACCTAGGTGGTCATCAAATAAAGTGTTCATGTCTCCTTTACTTGGATTATAAAATGAAACAAGTCTGGAAATGTTCTCTCTAAAAGGTTTAGCAATAGAAGTAAGTTGTTGAGTAATAACAATAGTACTTAATCCATAATGTCTTGCTGAAAATCCTAATCTTACCAATTCTGAAGTTCTACCTTTTACAAATTTACCAGAAGCACAATCATCTAGAATAATTAAAGAGTTTGTTCCTTAGGTAAAGTCTACAATTTCTTTTAAAAACGATTCTACTGAATCTTGTTCACATTGAATAACAAAAAAATTTTCATCGTTATCATATTTCCATATTTGATAAGTTTTATTCCATTCATAAGTAGGACATATTAAAAAAAAATATAATCAAAATAATTCATGTATTCTTGCTCTAAAAAGTTAAGAAGGTAATGAGTTTTTCCACAACAAGTAGGACCTACGATAATCATGTTAAACGAATCTGTAGTTGTGTCTAAGTTTGGTGGTGCAAAATGTTTTATTTTATTAGACATTTCAGATATTGTCCTGAAGGACTCGTGTTTTTTGTTTTGTTGATTTAATTTGGTAATTTTTGTTGTCATTTATTATATATCCATACTCACTTGTAAGTATGGATATTCTTATTGTTTTTTTGAACTTAAGCTTCTTTTTAACGATCTGCAAGTTTCTTGTGGAATAATAATAATTTGTCTTGCTGGCATATAAAGCGCTAAGACCGTTAACATTATTACTAAATAAGTAATAAAAAAATGAAAGACAATAGCTCATCATTTATCTGATAAATTGTGTAATTGTGAAAAATAATCATTTCTCTTTTTCTTTCAAGTATTAATATACAATCTACTAATATATTTTATTTTATTAATCAATTTCTTCCTCTTGTAGTTATTCTTTCTCTGGTGGAGTATTTATTTTTTTATGAATCATATGTTTTCCTGTGATAATGCCTCCTGAAAGAATTCTTACGAGTGGAATATAAGGAGTAACGTATTCTAAGATGAATTTAACATCTTGTCTAAATGGTTTATTATCTGCAAGTTCTTTTCCTACTTTTGTTTGATATTCAATCATATTTAAATGTTGTAAAAGTTCAGAAAATTTTCCAATGATAGTGTCTGTCAGCATTTCATTTGTTTCATTAAATTGCTTACTTTGATAGTCTTTGTATATTTTCTCAAGTGTTTTATCTGAGGCTTTTTTAATATAAGTTATAGAATATTTAATTTTTTTTGTGTTCGCAAGTTTTAAAAGCTCTTCTCGAATGTTATTTTCTTCACTCATTTATTTTATAAAAGATCTCTAAAGAAGAGTGACCTTGATCAACCTTAAAAAGTGCTAACTCAGCAGCCTTGGAAAAAAAGGCAAAAAAGTTTCAGTCAAAATTAAGTCGGAAAACTTAGTTTCAGAATAAGAAAAAGTCGAAAAATTTTCAGTCCAAATTAAGTCGTAAAGTTTAGTTTTAGGTAAAAATAAGTCCAAAAGCAAGTGACTTTGAGTGACCTTGACCTTGGAATATTTAGTACTGATTTTGTCCTGAAATCTTAGTTTCAGAAAGGAAACGATCAGAAATAAAAGTTTTTTCGTAATTATTGCACTCAATTATTTGTCAAATTCTTGGTCTGAAAAGGTCTTTTCAGGAACTTATTTGTCTGTAAGTTAATTTGAAAATTAGTAGTAATTACTATTACAGAGTAGTTAATATAGTACCGATTCCCCAGGAGCAAAACGAGCAGAGCGAGTGGAGCGAGTGGAATTGAGATTTGGGGGGGGGGGGAATTGGTACTATATTAACTACTCAAATGTGTGAAAATGCGAGAAATATAGCCGTGAAAAAGTTGCAAATTTAGTATATTTTTCTATTTCGTGTCAAAATTGTTACCATATTTGTATTGGTAATAGTATGGTTTAGAGTGGAATTTGGAATAAAACATGCACGAGTGAGTTTTTCAAAGGCTATCAAAATTGCACGAGTTCGAAGGACGATTGTAATTCGAAGTGTTTAAAAACTCATGAGTGCATGTTTTTCCAAATTGCTTGAGAAAAGATTGTATTACTTGATAATAATATGCATAAAGAGCATACAACGTTAAGATAAACTGCTTAGTAGCTGCATGTATAATGCTCTGCAAAAGGAACATGGACGAAACATGACTTTTTGCCTCGATTTTTCTGGTTAAAAATGATGTTTGTAAAAGCAAACAAAAATATTTTTGCACTCGATTTCCTAGAAATTGCTCTGCCCCTAACAAATCAGAATTGAGAAAAATTTTCATGTATGTTATTAGTCCCAAAAATGACTTGAAAATTATAACATTTTCTGCGCATAAAGAAAAATATACCAAATCTGTAAATTTCACAGGTGTATTGCAACCTTTACGTCAAAACTTAGCCGTTTTACTACGTTTAAAATGTTCTTTCCAGCTGCATAAAATAATTTATTTCTTTTTACCTTTATCGAACTTTAGTCAATAATAGAAATCGCCCACTGTGTCCGTTTTGTAAATTGATTATTGTAAAATAACAGATGCTCACACCTAAACGGCAATGACCGGTTACCAGCTGGAATATGATCTGCAGTAATCGCTTAATCAATTTATCATGAGATATACAGATAGATGGTTTTTATCTTTGCAGCAGCATGGGCTGAATTGCATAGTCAATTACAAAGCTCACTTAAACACTAACCATAAACATGTAACTTATTTTAGTGCTATACTTAGATTGTTATTTAAAAGAACAATACTAAAAGCTAAGTGGTTATAATAATAGTAGAATAACACTCTGCTAAAATGTTGCTTTTAATGAATTACTTATAACAAAAATTTTAAAACTTTGAGTTCTAAAATCGACATCAAAGTCATGTTTGTTCCTTTTAGCATAACCGTCGGAGCTACGCAGAGATTAAAAACTATGTCGTTTGTGACCATCATCCGAGACGATGTCATGAAATAATCTAATAGTGAGTTAATGCCTTCTCGTCTTTAATATGTGGATATTTGTTACTCTTGATGCTTCGTTATACGTCATCTCTGGTAATATAAATTTCATTGCTCTCCTTTGTAACGATTCGAGCTCATCCGATAGGTTTTGCGTCAAACTGTCGAGAAACCCTGGACTGGCGTATTTCATGACAGTTCAAATGTTCAAATGTTCAAGAAGTTTTAACGTAGTTTTAAGATAGTTTTAAGTTGTCTTAAATTTGCTTAAAGTTGCTTAAATTTATCTCAAGAAGCTTTAAGATACCTTAAAATTTGCCTAAATTTTATTTATAGTTAATTTTAGGAAATTTGTAGTCAAAGACGCGGCCGAGAGCAAATACTCGAATGGAACTTACGTCTAGTCACGTAGTCGAGGGCAAAAGAACAAATTGAACTTGGTCTACTTACCTAATTTCCATAATGATCTTAAACATGTCTGGGCTTGTGCTTGAGTTAAGTGATTACGTCATCAAGACAGAATTGAGATGGACGTTTAAGTGTGGGGTGATTTAAAGAGGTAATAATAAAATTGTAATATAAAATAATACGTAATATAAAATTGAAGCAGCTCCTTTTTGCCAATGTTTGATCTCTTTAACTGGCTTAAGAAGTACTGCCTTTTCCGTTCTTTCTTAGTGTTTCATTGATATGTTTGTTTTATTTAAGGTCATTAGAGATATTTAGGCCGAGAATCTTAGCGCAGTCAACCACGTTGACAGGGCTGCTGTTATTCAGGACGGGGTCGAATTGCACTAGGTTCAGACGAAGTCCAATTCGTAACTCTTTGCATTTCTTTTCATTCAATGGGCATTTATTGGCTTGAGCTAGTGCAGCAAAATTATCCACTACTCTTTGAAATGAAAGGCTTGACGTGCTTTCATATTTATATTCCAGAACACGTAAACAAGTTATTTAGTCTGTAAGACCAAGCAGCATATAATCTTAAAACATCTATGAAAAATCGACTACAAAAGTCTACTGCAGGTATTGACAATTGATTCAAAAGTATTGCATTGTGCAATCACTACGTCGTTCTAGATCAGCCGGTCATATCCCATGCGGATGGACAGGATTGCTTACAAGTTTACCAGGTTCAGTTTGGTTACACGTTTGTCGTCCTAGGCCAAGCTACCAGTAGACGGTCAATGCATAAGGTACACAAACCATAAGATTAACTGAATCGAAAATCGTATAATTGACACAGAAGACAAATTTCCCGACAGAATGTCGTTGTTAGTGGATTCAATTCGCAGACATTTTAATAGGACTACTGGTGCAATTACTATTACAAAACTTTGCCCGGTAAAAAGTGCCTTTCAGCTCAAAACTGAAAGAAAAGCAGTGCGAGATTGCGAGTTTTAGACGAGATAGATAGATAGAAAAGGAGACTATAAAGGGTGGATTCTAGCACATTACAATTTACCCTTCCCAAAGACATTTTACCTCTTTAAATCACCCCACACTTAAACGTCCATCTCAATTTTGTCTTGATGACGTAATCACTTAACTCAAGCACAAGCCCAGACATGTTTAAGATCATTATGGAAATTAGGTAAGTAGACCAAGTTCAATTTGTTCTTTTGCCCTCGACTACGTGACTAGACGTAAGTTCCATTCGAGTATTTGCTCTCGGCCGCGTCTTTGACTACAAATTTCCTAAAATTAACTATAAATAAAATTTAGGCAAATTTTAAGGTATCTTAAAGCTTCTTGAGATAAATTTAAGCAACTTTAAGCAAATTTAAGACATCTTAAAACTATCTTAAAACTACGTTAAAACTTCTTGAGATAAATTTAAGCAAATTTTAAGTAAATTTTAAGATACCTTGAAACTATGTTAAAACTATCTTAAAACTTCTTGAGATAAATTTAAGCAAATTTTAAGCAAATTTAAGACGACTTAAAACTATCTTAAAATTAATCTAGACATTCCATAGATTGAGAGAAGAAATAAAAGAATGGAGATTAAATAAATAATTTTATATGGCTCTTCCTCATTTTCTGATTAGTTCATATTTTCTATTTTCTTCACAAAATTTTTGAAGTATAGAAATAAGCTCATCTGTTTTTTCACATCTAGAGAAATTAGAACAAAGCTTACAAAGTCTTATGGCTTGTCCTTTCTCGTTTGCCTTAATTTCACTTAAGGTTTTCTTCTTAATTTTGCTAAACGCTTCTGAAAGTTGATTTACCATTTATATTATAAGCAAGTTAAATTTGTAGTCAAACACGCGGCCGAGAGCAAATACTCAAATTGAACTTACGTCTAGTCACGTAGTCGAGAGCAAAAGATCAAATTGAACTTGGTCTACTTACCTAATATCCATAATGATCTTAAACATGTCTGGCTTGTGCTTGAGTCAAGTGATGACATCATCAAGACAAAATTGAGATGGGCGTTTAAGTGTGGGGTGATTTAAAGAGGTAAAATGTCTTTGGGAAGGCTAAATTGTAATGTGCTAGAATCTGGGCTTTATAGTCTACTTAGATAGTCTATTAAGCATAATTACATAGCAGCTTTAAGGCTGAATTGCATAATTAACTCCAATAACATATTTACAATGAGTGATATAATCTAATGAGAATATAATTATTAATAATTAGAAACGTATATACTGTGAAATTTAAAAATATCTTGTAAGAGTAATTAAAAAGGCTACACATCATAGGGATGAAAGTTTTCTGATAATGCCGAGTTTTGCTTTTATCGTTGAATGTTTTTCTATGCCTACAGTCATAATTTTATTGGTGTTCTGGTGGGAGTAAGTTATGCAACTTGTGCTTCTCATTACATATTATCTTATTGAATAAGTTGATACACAGGTCTTGTCTACGACTTTGTAGCATATGAAGTTGGAATTTTTCCAGGTTGTGTTAGTAACAGTTTGCAGGGGTTAGAATTGAGAGCACACGTTTCTCAACCCTTTCTAAATCAACAGATAAATACTTTCGGAGCGAATGGTAAAAGACCGGAGCGCAGTACTCAATAACGGGTCTGATGCAAGTGCAGTAAAACCAAATGATACCTTGATGAGGTACTAGAGCTCGTATGAGTAAGGTAAGAAAATACAAGCGTTTATTAGATTTCATTATAACTTCGTTAATATGTTAGTTCGAAAGAAGATTATAAGACACCGTTTCTCCCAAAATCTTAGCATGTTTGATGACATCAAACGCCTTCCCCTCTATGGAGATGGCCTCAAATGAATGTTTATGTTTCTTAAAATCGAGAATCATTTCTTTGCACTTATCAGTATTTAACTGTAGCTTGTTTTTGCACGACCAATTCTGGACAAGATCGGCATAGCTCTGGATCGTACTACAATCTCATTTATTAGCAATTTCTGCAACACTTGTGTTGTCCACGTATTTCCATTTGTTGGCAGTAGGAAACGTAAGATCGTTTATCATTAACAAAAATAACCACGGTCCGAGTTTAGTGCCTTGAGGGACACCTAAAGGTCTGTCACCCCATTTAGTAAGACAGTCATTGGCCAGTTTTACCCGTTGTTTACGATCTTTCAGAAAGTCGGCAACCCAGCGAGCATACCTGAGGGATGGGAAGGTCGCAGATTTTTTTGGCAAAAATGGCACGATCAATCAAATCAAAAGCCTTCCTATAGTTTAGGAGCATAATCCTTACTGCAGCACCACTGGCATCAGTCGCTTCAGCCCACCTATGTACCTTTGAGATTAGAGCATGTGTGGTGGAAGACTTTGGTATGGCTCCAAACTAGTCTGGGTCGATAATGAAACAATGGCAGGGCTTATGCAGTTGACTACGATAACCTCCTCAACAACCTTTGAGAGTGCAGGTGTGAGTGATATAGGTCTTAGATGCTTACTGGCATTTGTGACAGGTTTGGTTTTATTAAAGGGAAGAAATGTTTGCTAATTTCCAGACTGAAAGAAATTTTTGTTCGGCAAAGGTACAGTTTAATATGGTGCGGACAGGCTGGGCAAGGATTTTGGCGAATCATTTAACAACCAATTTGGTAAGTCATTAGGGCCTGACGCTTTACGAGGATTGAGTTTCTGGCACGATAGGCTTCGATTTCGGACAGCTCAGGTGGCTCAAAGTCGTTGTCGTAAGGGGGAATAGACTGTAAAGGTTGATAGCCTTTCATGGGGTCAAGGAAAGCGTCGTTGATGAAATTGGTGATTGCAAGAGAATCAAGGCCCTCAGTTTTTGCAAGTTTGAGTTAGAACAGAAATCATCAAAACCCTCAGTCGGAGTCATGCCTGCAATTTTTTTGACATCCCTCCACCACCGATATTACATAAAAAGCATAAGATGTGTTTCACTTATGACGCTACACCGTTTAAAAATTGCGACTTGAAAACTGCGCATTCGAGGTCGATGCTTAGGGCTAATATTAACTAACTTACACCTAATGGAAAATGCTCACATATGTACAAAAATGTACCCAAACGAGACAACTATTTGTAAAGTAACAAAAATAGAGGATTCAAAATTCTATTTCCTAAGCATTTTAATTTTTGCCATTTCTCAACAAACAGAGTTAGGCGGCGAAATGAAGTTCAATGAACGAATGCTTTGAATTATATGATTTGAATTGCAGCATACATCCACTGGGCCCCTTAAAGGTTTGAAGTAAATCAGATTTCCTCAGAGTTAAGTCAAGCGCACAGCGCACTGAACAATCACGAAGACTGAATCGATTGACTGCAAACCATTAACTAAAGCGAGTAAGCCAGACTCTCCAGAAGTAAGTCCTAACAATCACTTGATCAATCAAGTGACCCAAACAAGCAACCGTATTCCTGTATGTAATACTGCTCATAGATTAGATTGCTAACTGAGCTCGTTCTTTAACTTCCTGCCCCCGACTATTAGCCTGAATTGAACACGTACTAGAATAGGATTACTAATATCTGAAGTTATTATTACAGAAATTTGAAATAAATCTGAATAAATATTTATTTTTTTAAAAAACGTACGTAAGTTGTTGGACTTAATTGACGAACCCTATATCTGCCCCAGGCATATAGCAAACCTTCGTTTTTCATTAGCTATGGATACGCTTGTTTTGTTACAGTAAAGACACGACATATGGATTTTGGAAAGTTAGATATTATAATATAAATTATTTGAATCCTATTGGATTATGCAATTCATGAACAAAACTGAATTAACGAACTTGAGCCCATGTTATCACTACGTTTATTATGTGCAGTATATAGTAAAAGTATTTTAATGAATTCAATGACCCTGTGTACAAGAATTACTTGCTTTTAACTGTTAAAATAGCACCACGCAACTTTTTTTGAGATTGTAAGTTGTGCTACAAGGTATTTGCAGGCGTTTTTTAAACGCAAGGGCCTTGTAACGGCAACATATTAAGATATTGCTGCCTCTGCTCTACTTAATGTATTAAATCGCACTGACAGTTGAAGCAGGGAAACTGGTGTACTGAACACTGCCTAGCCAAGACTGACAAACAACTAAATTACAAATTAAGAGGTCGCCTCTGTAAAAGCCACCCATTCAGATTTTGCTCAAAATATAATGTTACCTAAAACTTTGGTAATCAAAAGGCTTCATCGAGGGTAAATCTAGAACAGACTTGGTTTAGTGCAAAATAGTTTTGCAGCTGAGTTAGGAGCTATCAAGTATTTTTCCCATTTAGGGCCAGTTGCAATGTCTCCAATTTTGGAAAATTGCTCATTTCTCATTGAGCTGTAAAATAATTGATTGGCGTTGTTTAGCAATGAATGTTATATCAATGTACTCATCAAATATTTTAGTTTTTGAAGAGAAAATCATTTTTTCCGTTACGATACATAAAAAGACCAAATCAAGCGTAATGAAGCGCCTACTAATCTCCATAAAGCAAAGGCAGGAAATAGCCTTGCTTTAGAAGCCGATTTTTCAACTTTGGAACCCTTTTGAAATCTGTAGTTTGCACAGCAAAAATTTTTAGTTCTTTAACGGCAAACACTTGAAAAAAGCTATGTACGATATTAATATTCCGATAGTTATGGCAGTTTGTATCAGCACATGTGTGTTCATTAGTCATTTTTTCGCAATTTGACCCATCTTGAGGAAGTTTTATGATAAGTACTGCTCGCTAGGCCGTTATCCTTTGTTTATTTGCCCGTTAAAGTTATCCAAATGCCCAGCTAGATATCATATCCACAACAGATAAAAAAAAACAAATACGTAATTACCCATACCCAAACATGAAATATCGGTGATCTTCCGAGTTCGTGATCAGATACATTGATCTCAGAAGAATAATGTATGTATATGTTGCAACTCATACACTGGTGCAGAAAATAAAACCAGCTTTTCCCGTCTTACATTGTACACCTAACAAGATGCCTTTACTCAGGGACCAAATTTTGGGGAAAACGTCTTCTTTACAGGTCTTTGAGAAATCAAAACCGCATATTACTTAACTAATTATATTGGAGTTGCATCTCATGCGACAAGTTTAATGGAAAGTGCGTGAGAAAACTGTCATTTGGTCCTCTAGCAATGGCTGACTTCTGACTTCAACACCGATCCAAGCTTAGTTTGAGACCATTGATAAGATCAACGGTCCTAATATTGAATGTGTTGTAACCCTGGTTTCCTCACGACTTATAGTAAATTGATCAAAGGAATCATCGATATAATATTGCTTCGTTACAGATAGGATGCTATTATCTTTATATTATCAATTGTACCACATAAATTATACGCCAACGTTGGAGTCATATTAGTTAACTAAAGATCGTTAAGTTTAAAACGTTTAATGATAAAGTTGCTCAAAAACCTAGTATCTTTTCAACCTGGCAGTATTTGGCGTTTGTTCATTAAACACTGTCCATTATAGGTATACACAAGGTGGTTAGAACTGAAGTCGTCTCTTAATATCCCAATCTCAGGAATAGTGAACTATAACCATATAGTTGATAAAACAGAAAGGGAAAGCATAAAGGTTTAAGTCGGAGGGCATAGAAAACGACTGCTTTTTTGACGGCCTTACATACTTTTAGCGAGAAACACAGGCACATTCACAAATCATATCCGTTAGCTTGTCTATAAGAATTTGCTTCTTATCATTTGATTTCACCGTGATTTCGAAGTAGCCGCAAATGTTCTTCAGCATGGCCACATTGAATTCCTTCAGCATGTTGCCCTGGTATCGTTCACACAGGTCGTAGATGTCATAGCAGATAGGATGCCAAAGATTGATTCTTCGTTCACCATGTGCAACAGATCTTGTCTGTCAGAATCTTCCTGCAAGCACTTGACGTCTTCTACTTGGTCCTCTGACACATCAATAGCACCTTGCTCTTTGTTACACTTAGCTGCTAGCCGTGAGAAAAAGCCCTGGACTTGGGTCTTCGTCTGCCATTCTGCTCTAGTGAATAGACGTTCATCACTTTCATTTTTCGCATTTCGCATATTCGCTGCAACTTGGCCAGGGTCGGCCTTGCGTCTCGTTTTTTCTCCGAGTGCAAATCGTGGTGTTAGGTACTCTTTGAACTTTTCAGAAAATCTGACATTGCTCCTAGGTTTGCTCAGGGCTCATCCTCGTTGTAGAGAGGCGTTGATAGAAGTAGTATCCTGAGTGATTTCACGCTCCGTAGAATCTACAGAGCTAAAATTGTGCGTTGCTATATCTACCAACGCAAATTTGAAGACTCAGTCTCTTCTGATAGCATCATATTGGCTCGGCGTGCTTACATTGTGCTTACCAACGTCTTGGTGCAGTTCCAGCTGTGCGAAGGTTTCAAAAACATCAACACATCCATGCACAAAGCATTCAAACAATGCCGTCAGATTCTTGTTCTTCTTGCTGGCTTCTAAACGACGTTTGAGTTCACACTCCTCAGGATGATCATAAAATCCTTGACATTCAGCGGTCGTGAGCATCGTTGGTCCCTGGTGTTGGATGTAGATCTCGTCATATGGATTTTTTTTTCCCGTTACCGATACCATAGCACTTCCACACCCTAAGGCCAGAATCTTCGTATCTGAAGTTGTGGAAGCTGGCGAATTGTTCTATCTTGTTCCAGAATAGGGTGTTTTTTGACTCGTCCACAACGCTGACGGCTGCAGTTGTTCCCTTCACTGGGTGTTGTGTTAATGCATATCGTATGTCAACAGCAGTTAATATGTTATGGCTTTCGTTGCAGTAGGTACGGATCGAGGATTTCATCGGACAGAGGATACGATCACAGATGTCTTTCCCTGACTGCGGCTCTGAGTAATGATAACTATTGACTGTAAAGCCAACTCTCCTCCCGACATCTTTCGCGGCGGCTATCAGAAAGTTGTTGTGATAACAACCAGCTTCGTCCGACCGTAGATACATTGTCTGCAACAGGGGGTTCTTGACTTTCTGATGCTTGAGAAGGATTTCAAGAATTGACGTAACTGCGTACCAGTCTTAGGTACACTGATCAAACAAATGTACGTAAGAAATGACTTCGGTCGTATCAGACTGGTATCGAGATATCACACTGCTGATTTTCCAACTTAGTCCTATTTTTCCATACCAGTCACTTTGTTTCTCTCTGTAACGAAGTTTTAGGAACTTCATAGCCCAGTCAATTATTAGGAAACATGAAGTTTCGTCAAGCTTTGCAAGGATATCTTGCTTCGCACACTCCTGATTTACGGATCTCATTATGTGAGCTTTCCATTGATTGATGGCTTCTGAAGTTTTCTCAATATCGTACAACAAGTCGTCCTGTTGGTCCTTGCTGTAAAAGTTTAGGGCTTTGCCATCAATGACAATTTTGTGAATCTTCTCCAAACAGGAAGTGATTTCATCACATTGGGGGCAGGAAAGCGTATGTTGATGGGGACAGTGTTGTTGGAAATCTGGATCACTCGGATCACTAAGACCGAATTTACGACAATAGTCGGGACAATGACTTTCATCATCCTGGCAGTGACTCTGGTACTCAGTTTTGAAGTACCTCTTTCCGTCTCGAAGGGATTTCCACAAATTAATTGCCACGCACTTTTCCTACCCTATTTGATCAAGTTCATCCACAACTCCATTTAGTCGCTCAAAAGCCGCCTATCCTTCTGTCGCCGTGTTGTCCAAACCGCTTAGGGATTTCTGCTGAGATTCTTCCCTTACCTTTAGAACTCGAAAAAGAGTTGCGTTGCTTAGTGGCTCGACGTGGTCCTCCTTGCAGAAGTGCTGATACTGCCTGACCATTGTTGACCTCGTTACCTTTCGAATAACATTTGGCGTCGTAATCTTTTCTCCACTATTGAGCCTCAGTTCTCTTGTACCAAAGGCCACATTATGATAGAAATAGGGCGATTGATAAAATCAATGAAATTGTCAAGCTTTGATGGTGGCAGTTGAATCCTATGGAATAGGGAGGATTCTACTGACGACCCTGGACCACATTCTCTTGCATGAGTTCTAGCGCACCCGATTTGCCACTATGTTAATTTGGCATATGGTTCGTGGATCTTCTGAAGCATCTTCACTATATATCGATTGGCATACAAGCTTAGTATCTGAGTTTTTACAATCATTGTCGTTGCATTGCTATAGGCTTGCATTAGAGGTACAATGTCTTCATTGTCTGTCTCTTTATCAGGTGTAACACAGGCTTGAAGCAACTCCTGACTGCTGTTCGGTGCGATGACATTACAATTGAGGCTACAAACTTCAGAGGCCTTTTCAATACAAACACTTTTTTCATCATCTTTTTGCATTGGCCATGTTGTTTTCAGCTGAAAAGTAAAGGGTCTCACTGGGTCAACATTTGAGGTTACTTGATACAGCTTCTCCACTGCAGTATTGACTACTGAAATTGCGGACTCGCTAGTGCTTTCAGCTTCCTCGTCATCTCCAGAGCTATGGCTGTCCTGTCTATACTTATATTCTTATGTACGATCTGCTGTGCATACAGCTGCTGCTGGTTGATCTGACATTGCGTCCAGGGTTGGTGTGACTGCTGCAAGACTCATGATTGCAATGTGTTTGGCAAGTCAGGGAAAAGTAGCAAAGAAGAAGTAATAAGAAAAAGTGTCGACTGCCTGCCCATGCTGATTCAATTAATCATGTTATCACGCACCTTTCCTTAATTTTATTTTTTATTTATATTTTAATGTAGTAATCACTTGTTGTTCACGATAAATATACTTTGAGGTAAAAATTTTTAAAGTATACAAATTCTTGAATGTGTTTACATGTTAGATTAATTAGCGTCCTGACGTTTACGGGTGAGTCAAAGCGGTAATGCTCATACAAGCACAAAAAGTACTGATAGAGAATACATGTGTGTTTAGCAAATACCATTGTATTGCCAAAATGTTCACTGACAAATAAACGCGGTGAAGCTAGTATTCTAGTATTGCGCCAATATAGGCTACCAAAGACAGTAAACTGAATTGTCCAAAAACGTTTTCGGCAAGACGAGCTTATTGTAAAACAAGAGTTGCCTTCTATATACGAGCATGCAAATACGTCAATTTGCCCTATATATATATCACCTCGAGGACTCCTCCTGCTGCTGGTTCTTGCCCTTATCCTGTTGCTTTTGCTTATGCATCCACGCCGAGTTTTCTCCAAGTTTGGTTTTATGAAGTTTGGTACAAGATACGCAAATCACTGAAAAGCAAGGCATATACTTCGAAATGAATTCAAACTGAAATTAAACATGCCAAGCCAAACAAAGGTGAACAGATGAAGGATCGCCGGAGGAAAGAGATCTTGGGTATTATGTGACAATGACCACGCCTTGACCACACCGTGCAAACATGAACAGCGAATAAATAAAAAAGAATTCTGAACGATTACACTTACAGGATCCGGCTTGAACATGCTTTCCGTAGTTGATTTTAATGTCCCTTGACATGTCAGGATTTCCCGCATTTCTGGTCTTAAGTTGCTTTTTAGGGCGGAATGTAGGGGGTGCTTGCACGTGCGACGTGGACGCCAATTTCTACCCATAGCACTTCTGTGTTTCTCACACATCCACAGACAGTCAAGCTGAACTGACGAGAGTTCATGCGGAAACCCCGACCTGTTGAAGATCAAGTCATATTCTTGAACTTGTCCTTTAAGTTGACTGAGATGCCAGGTTTGTAATTGGTCATCGATATTACTCTTGCATTAACTGAGCTTAATCAACTTGGCATGAGTTTCACTGCAGATTGTCACCCCACTATTTTCAAATAGGCAGTTGTATTCCATTCATGCAGTTAGTTGCGAATAAAGCGCTACCTCATGAAAGTATATTCTAAAAAGAACTTTTCATCTCAATAATACGAACAAAATTTGCAACTTCATTAGCTCTGATTAGGATCAAATTACTATTAATTAGAATATCTAGTAAGTAGAATGCCTAATTAAAGAACGAATTGCTATTGTTATTATTACTATGCGAGGTCGGCAATTAATATGACTAGCGGTTTTATGCGTAGCAAAACAACAGTGCAATCAAATTGACAAGTTCATCGAAATTCTTCAATTTTGCGTCTAATAAACTACTAGAATTGTATTAGATCGTCGAAAACAGACTATCAGGCTCAACCAATGTTTCAAAAAAATGTTTTGTGTTAAATGTCTTGCTAGCTTCGAACTTTAGTTCCATAAAGTATCGTGAGGCAATAGGAGCAGTGCTCATGCAATATCCAAAAGCAAAAGTATCAATTCACATGAGTTTTAGCATTTCTTATCATTTGTGCTACGAATTTGGGCATCTGATGAATGACAAAACCACTAAATGATCAAATACGCCTGACGTACAGAGCAGGTAAGCGATATGTTCTAAAAATTTGCTCAAGATGAGTCAATTTTGCCGTGACGGAAAAATGACAAATGCACGCACATGTACTG
>JAOBYK010352243.1:0-17146 GCA_025434845.1 Phenganax subtilis | reverse complement strand
TTGTAAAATAAGGAAAATATAGCCGTGCAAAGTTGACAAATTTTGTATATTTTTCTATTACGTGCGGGAAATTAATATCCCATTCGAGAACTTGGGTATCCATTCACCGCGCGTAATACATTTCGCATCCAAACTTGGCAGTTTTACTAAATTCACGATGCTCTTTGAGGCTGTGGTAAAAGAGTTTCCTAGTTCAAATTTTTTTAAAATTTTGTCTATAAGGTTAAAGGTCCATTGAATTATAAATTCCTGAAGTGCGCATTAAGTTAATGCTTCTCTAATCAGGTCGTGGATGCGAGAGCCCAGATTGTCCGGGAGACCCAGACTGCAGTGGACGTGGCCGCTGCGTCGTTGATGATTCCGCTGG
The DNA here is from genome assembly GCA_025434845.1 of Phenganax subtilis. Lineage (NCBI taxonomy): Eukaryota > Metazoa > Cnidaria > Anthozoa > Malacalcyonacea > Clavulariidae > Phenganax > Phenganax subtilis. The sequence continues at coordinate 16,779 of JAOBYK010352243.1, read as the reverse complement.
TCCCATATGCATCAATTGTGCCAAAGGTTGGATTGGAAGAGCCTGTGATATTCGCTGTGAGCACGGTTCAGCAACAGAAGAAAATCCGGATGTGTGTGTATGTGATCCCTGTTATGCTGGGTTTAATTGTGATCAGTTGTGCTCAGGTCGAGTGAATGCCACATGTGTGGATAACAAGTGCATCTGTGGATTTGAAGGATGGAGAGGGGACTTATGTGACATACCAGGTAAAGCAAATTTATGAAGTTTGATTCTACGCTAGCTCCTTCCAAGTTGAATTTCTTGTCAGGTGCGGGTTGTATGAAACTCTTAATGACGTTTTAATTGCGCTTTTGTCGTTAAAAAGTAGTTAAATCTTGAATATGCGCTTCTGAGTAGCTGTTGTTCATAATTCACTATAGTCAACTTTAACCGGTCCTTGGTCTTTGCTTAATTAGGGGTTTATGGTGCTCATGATTTTTTCGATGTAGACCTGGTGAAGACTTAGTGGAAGAAAACGCATGGAATTATCTATCTGCATTATATCAATTTAGAAAAGCTCGCGTTTACTACAACATGTATACATCGTTACCTTCCACTAATTTAAATGGTTCAACGAAACTGGATAGCTTTAACTTTTTTAATGAACAGCAATCGTAAAATTGCCAAAGTAGACCGGTAACAAACTTGTAGCTTGGTATGGAACATTGCGTTGCAGCAATTACTTTATTCCACAACCAATATTTTCTGAACAATGAAGAAATATTTCTATATGGTCTCCAATACGTTTGGCCATAGAGTAACCGTAACCTCTGGTACAACTGCGTACGTGTAAAATTATGATCTTTGCTTTTCACGCTCAAAACAAATACCGGACATAATGACTGTTTTTGTTTCATGCTTTCGATTAGGCTGCCCGGGATTAAACAACACTGATTGTTCTGGTCACGGGACTTGCTTCAGCGTACAAGGTGCTTGTGAATGTTACTCTGGTTGGATGGGGTCAGGTTGTCAAGTCCCTGTGTGTCCTGGTTGGCCACATCAGTGTAGTAATAATGGCAAGTGTGTTGTGATCTCAAATATCCCCACATGTATCTGTGATGACACGTGGATGAACAATGCATGCCAGACTAGGTGTCTTAATGGAACTGTGATGACGACTGAGGACAATCACAAATTCTGTGAATGTAATAATTGTTTTAGTGGCGTGAGTTGTGACGTAGAGTGCTCAGGAAAAGGAGTATGTATAAACAACACATGCGACTGTGGATTCGATGGATGGCGTGGTCCAACATGCGATGTGCTAAGATGTCCAGGATGGGGCAGTGATTGTACTGGGCACGGTGTGTGTATCCCTTCATTGAGACAGTGTACATGTAATCCCGGCTGGAAGGGACAGGGGTGTCAGATTTCACATTGTAGCGGAGGGGGGAACTGTAGTAATCATGGTAAATGCGATGGACGTAACTATGATCCCCCGGTCTGTATCTCGTGCGACCCCACCTACTTTGGCAAAGGTTGTGAGCGGCGATGTTTCAATGGAAGCGTGGAGACAAAAAATCATTCTACAGCCTTTGAAGCAGAATGCCGCTGTAGCTCATGCTACAGTGGAGTCGATTGTGGTCAAGAGTGTAGCGGACATGGAATATGCATGAATGGGACGTGCAAGTGTGATGTAGGCTGGCGTGGGGACACATGTGGCAAAATAGGATGTCCAGGGATTGGGGAGGATTGTAGTGGACATGGCCGATGTCTGAGTGTGAACCAAGAATGCCATTGTTATAAAGGATGGAAGGGAGTCGGATGTGAAAACCCTGATTGTCCTGGAGTTCCGGATTGCAACAATAAGGGTACATGTGATGGCAGTGTGGAACCACCGCGTTGCGTCAACTGTACTCAGAACACCATGGGCAGGGCGTGTGAATTGCCTTGTATTCACGGTAGCGAACACCCACCCAACAGCGCTGTTTGTAAATGTGATTCTTGCTTCTCAGGACGAGCCTGCGATCTTCAGTGTTCTGCACATGGAACGTGCAAAAACAGCACGTGTCAATGTGAACAAGGGTGGCAAGGGGATCTCTGTGAAAGTTCAGATTGTCCTGGAGAGCCGGACTGTTCTTTGCGAGGTGTGTGTATACGAGCATCTGAAAATGTCTTACCAGAATGTCTTTGTAATCCAGGTTTTGGCAGCCCAGATTGTAGTGAGTTGCTTTGCCCTGGTAATCCTCCATGTAACAACCGCGGGCACTGCATACTAAAAGAAGGTGATACCATCCCTCACTGTGCATGCCGGCACAATTTTATTGGACGAGCGTGTGAGCAATGTGCTCAGCAGTTTGCTGGAGCAAACTGCGAAAGTTGTATGTATGGTTTTATTGGTTGGCCAATCGGATGCAATATCAGCTGTTTCCATGGAAATGCATCTGGTATAAAACAAGATGAGTGCGTGTGTCATAATGGTAGTAGACTGGGTTACTGGAGAGGTGACAATTGTGCGATTTGCCTAGAGGGCTGGGACTTGCCTGAATGTATAAGTTGCGATGTGACGCATGTGGGGGAAAATTGTGATATCTTATGTTATACCGAACATGCGCAATACACAGATCCGCGAGATCGGGGAATTGGAAAATTACCAGTAATACCGAGACTAAATTGCATTATAAGTCAATCCCATGGTTATGTAGAGGCGTGGTTTGGCTACGACAATAAAAATTCGCATAACGTTTACCTTGATCCAGGACCCCTCAATTTTTTCAGCGCTCCAACACCATCTATAGAGCCTGGGGGAGAGTTAGGATTTTTGGAGTTGACTTCATCGAGCCCACACCCGATAATTGAGAAAAACCTTGGACAGCCGAGAAAATTTTTACCTGGAGAGAACAAGAGAGTATTTGCAACAAAGTAAGTTTTAAAACAAAGTGTTCGACTAATTGCTCATTTTCAGTGCCATGGTTGTTTCAGTTCGCTTCTACAATTTATACGAAAAGGATTTAACCACTGTGCTGATTCTTGTTTTTTGAAACGTCACACATCCTAGCTTGATCTCAAGTTGCATTTCATTTTGTCAAGTTACACGAGCAGCAGTATATGGAAAGCCTAGTTGCCTTGAGCTTATCAGCTTATAATGCCAGGGAGATTTTCACTGCTCTCCTTACGTCAGTTTTAAATATAATTTCAGGATAAAAAGATCACTTACCTTGGTGTGGGTGCTGGAGAATCCAGCTTCTAACGCAAGACATTACATCAAGTATGATCCAGATAATGGAAAGTATCCGACTTGTTCTGAAATGGAAAATTCGACTCAAGTTGTAAGTCAGTTCTGTAAATTTTCTTAAATTAATTGTTCATATGTTTAGGAACATAGACACGCCATGGGATATTTGGGATGCTATACTGTCTATATGTTCACGAGACTTGAGACGTCCTTGCAAATGGTATCTACAATGTACTTTGAGGGGGCTTCGGTGAAGCAGTTGCTGGGACAAGTGCCTTTCACCATTGGGGTTGTGGGTGGGATTGTCAGCACGGACTTGACTGTATCATATGAAAAGTCCGTCAACTACTCCGCCCAAAGTCGTAGGTTTCCTCCTGCCACTCTGGTTTCTTCCTGCAGGGAAAGTTAATGGGTGGGCTGGGATAAATAGTCTAGGAAACTTGCAATGCAGTTGGTGTAAAGATAAATAACTGGGGCTAAATGTACAATACAGATGTATTGTAGTTATGAAAACTGTACAGCGCTTTGGATCATATATACATGTAGATGTAGCGCTATAAATAAGAAGCATTTAATATTAACATTGTTATTCTTTTATTTGTCTCTGTACTTCGTACATTTCTTTGCAGGAGGTGATGAAATGCCTATGCCATGATGGCTTCTGGGATTCTAGTTGTGACAAAGAATGTCCTGGTGGAGCCTCGTCTCCATGCACTGATCACGGAGTCTGTAATAAAACAACCGGAACTTGTTCCTGTAATCCTAGATGGCGTGGAAACCTTGCTTGCTCCAACTGCACTCCAGGGTGGAGTGGTAGCGATTGTTCAATGCTCCTCACTAAGCCTTTTAATGTCAGCGCAGTGTGTACAGGTTATGCGAATGTCATTACACTAGATGGAATTGCTTACACTACTAGGAAAACTGGCGAATACGTACTTTTCTTTTCACCTGATTTGGAAATTCAAATCAACATTGTTCCTTGTTTCCAATCTCAAGGGTGTATCAACGCTATTGCTATAGTAATAATGACGTCAGTGATCGAGATCCACGCGCCGTACCAAAATAGCGGGGAGTCGGTGTTGTGGCTAGACAAAGTAAAATCATCAATTGTAAGCACATCTTTCAGCTCAAATAAAAACACCTTTACTTTGGAAAGAACCAGTCGAGTCAGTTTCAAGTTCTACTCCGAAAATCTACTTCTTTATATTCGAATATTTGGCCGCTATCTTGACATTGCCTTCACTTTAACCGACACAACTTGGTGCACGCACAGCAGAGGATTATGGGGCAGTTGTGATAAAAATATCACAAATGATTTTATTTCTAGAAACAAGTTGAACATTTCTCAAAACTTTTCAACAATCCATGAAATTTCTCAAAAGTTCATCGACAGCTTTGTGCGTTCTTGGAAAGTGCCCGTTCATTCAGACTCCATATTTACATTTAACATTGGTGAAACAAATGAACCTCGTTTCAAAACTGACGCTGGATATTGTCTTCATTTTCAAAACACAGGCATAACAGCTCGGAATTTGTTTACTCTGGCTGGTGGTGATGTCACACTTGAAATGATGGTGAAATCTGATGGTGCCGATGGAACTATATTCTCATACACCACTACCTCTTCCCTTGCTCTAGCTATTAAGAGAACTTTAAGAATATTTTATGGCTCCCGAGAGTTGGATACGTTCCTTAGCTTAGAACAAGATCGTTGGAACTTAGTTGCTTTGATCTGGCTTCAGAAGACTCGCATCATTCAGTTTGTACTTATAGAGGAAGATGGAAAAACCCATGTACGAAATTTTCCGGCAAACAACGAGCAAGACATCTTTGCACCTGGTGGAACTTTAACCCTAGGATATTGGTACCCATCAGGCGAGATTACCGCGCTCACAATACCTGGAGGTTTCTTCGGAGAACTGGATGAAGTTCGTATATGGAACAAGCAGCGATCGATTGAAGAGATAAAAAACTCCAGAGTTGTACTAGTTGATTGTGCCTCGAAAGACCTTTCGGTTTTGTGGCGATTTAATGAAGGCCAAGGTAATCTAGCAACCGACTGCGTAGCAGATGTTCAGTTCCACTTTCCTGCGCGAGTGCAAGGTCCGATTTGGCTGTACTCCAGTGCCAATATAGATCTAAGGAGCAAGCCAATAAGTAGTCTCAGCTTAAACGAAAAATTATCTTTAGAAGGAGTTTGTAACAAGTGGATATTTGAAGAAAGCTCTAATAAGGAATGCCGTTCTTTAGACTCAAATGTGAAAATGTTTTATGCTACAGCGTGTTATGAGCTGGTTTTGAACAGTGGAGAAGTTGACGAGAAATTTTGGAGTATATTTGCATTCCTAGATTACTGTAAAGCGGCTTTGGATTTACCTCAGTGGCCTGGGAAAGAGTTCTGCAATCAAATTAGGAATTTGCAACTGTCGTCATGGCTAAGCGTACAATGCCAGACAGATTGTAAGTTTGGGAACGAACTAGAAAATGGTGAGTGTCAATGTGGACGTGGGTTCTTTGGAAGATCGTGCACCCAAGAATGTCCCGGGGGTCATACCAACCCGTGTGGGGGCTTCAGTGATTGTAACAAAATTTCAGGTTCCTGCGCATGTCCATTAAATGCAAACATCAGCAGTGCTTGTGGGAGCTGTTCACCAGGGTGGAGCGGAGAGGCATGTTCAATTGCAAAAACTAACAACGCAAGAAAACTGGGGGCAAATCCCGTGTGTCAGAGTTACGGAGGTGGTCATTTCACAACATTTGATGGAAGTAGCTACGACGTAAAAACTCCAGGAGAATTCTATTTGGTAAGAGCAGCTGACTTTATCGTGCAAATCCGCAACGAACCTTGCATGAACTCAAGTAATTGTGTTTCTGCGATAGCATTACATCTTGGGTTAGCGAACATTACGCTACGGGCTTCTTACAAGGAACAGGGAAGACCTCTGCTTTACATCAACAAATATCTAACAGACTATACATTAAAACAGTATATTGAGGGAGGATACGAGTTTAAACAGGAACTACCTGGATTGTTCACGATAAGACGGGAGAAGGAAGACGTCCTTGAAGTTCGCGCGCAAGGTAAGCACTTAAGCTTTAGCTTATTTAGCGAAATGAGAAACTGTTGGAATATCACCGGACTGTGCTCATCTTGTGACAACAATACAGCAAACGATTTTGAAATAACGACATTGCGGAGAAGAAAGAGATCCACACACAATAAACACCCAAGCATTTCAGCATTCGAGAAAAATTGGGGTGTACGTCCGCCTGATTCCATGTTCATTTACAAAGAACAAGAGCGACGTGTTATGTCGTCATCTGCATACGGTCTGTTTTTCAACGGAACAGCGGTCGATACACATACAATATACGGAGCATTTACAAGCAGTGAAAATGTGACACTCGAATTCTTTGTTAAGATCAGAAAACATGGAGGAACGCTTTTTTCCTATTCTTCAGTGAATACTTTCGGAATAATAAATGACAAGAGTGTAAAGATTCAGTTTTCAAGCGATGTTATCGACACCGGAATTCAGTTGAGAATTGGTCAGTGGTACTGGTTCACTCTTACATTCAGCAGACGCACTAAAATCATGCGAGTTTATTGTTTGGACGCCAGTGGTCTGATGCGTCAGCGGGTAGTTCACGTACCCTATGCGTTATATACAACAGGAGGAGTTCTGTCCTTAGGTCATTGGCCAACCACTGGAAGTGATGTCACTGATGTGAACAAAAAACCTTTCGTGGGTTATATTGATGAAATTCGGATGTGGAATATCTGTATCGAGGCAGCAGCAGTCAGACAAAGTCGAGATCGCCTTATTAAATACCAAGCTCCTGGCTTGGTCTCTCTATGGCTATTTGATGAAGGGGAAGGAACGATTGCGCATGACATAATTGGCAGTCATCATTTTCTTCTGCCGACTGACGCGAAGGCTCGACCGCTATGGGTATTCAGCTATGCTCGTACAACTCTACCGCAAGTTTCACCTGACGTTATTCTCTGGAGCAATGATACTTTGAAAACAAAGGCACAAAATGTGTGTTACAAGTTTATAATGAACTTCTTAAACGATTGTGGCAGTGTGTTGGGAATAGCGCATGCGCAGTATTATTACACACGATGCTTGGACGATGTTAAAGCTTCCGGTGTGATGATTTCAGCATTTCAATCTGTTGTTAGTTATGCTGATTATTGTCAAAACATTCTGAAGTTGAAGACATGGCCTCTAGAACGTTATTGCAATGAAATACCGCAGAAATACGTAGGCCGTAAGAAAGGTCCAAATTGTAATGTTACCTGTGTGTTTGGTGACGTTATTCTAGGCAAATGCGTTTGTTACGCTGGATACTGGGGTAAAGGCTGTTCATTAGTTTGCCCGGAGGGTGCAATTACACCTTGCAATGAACGAGGGGTATGTGATTCAACAACCGGAAAATGCAGTTGTGAACATAATTGGCTAGGTAATGAGAACTGCACGGCGTGTACTCACGGTTGGGAAGGGCCAGAATGCACCGTGGTCTCCTCGACTCATGGAAATACGTCGTCTGTTGGAATTTCTGGTGGACACTACCAAACATTTGACGGAGTCAGGTTTATATTCTTCGCCACTGGAGAATTTAAGGTCGTGAACAGCTCGGTGTTTGTCGCACATGTTCGTCAAGTGCCGTGCCATAACGGACGCTATCGATGTATTGACGGTATGGCCTTCGTACTGGACAGCAAAGTAGAGTTGATTATCCTCGCCTCAGAGCCTGGGACAGGTATACTACATACTACTTTCCCTGGCCTCAGCCCTTTTTTCAAAGACATTCTTATCCATGCTGCATTTGTTTTATATTTTTTTGACCATGCAATCCAAATTCTTCTAAAATGTTCATCGCTTTAAACATTTTCGCCAGCTTTGTTTGTCGCCAGCTTTAAGGCTGAACCACCTTCGTGCTAGGAAACGACTCTAAATTGTCAAGTGTAAAAGCAACTTTCCAGTCATTTTTCCAGTTTTCTTCTTAACATACAGTGACTTGCCAAAACTTTAAAACAAGCCTGAAAAGTTCATTATTATGCTACATTCCACTACATTCTTTCACAAAATTTGTTTAACATTGAAATATGTAACATACGCTATACTTTTTGATGGCATGTGCGACACATAAACAGCAGATGTATCATTGCCAGATATGTTTTAATATATGGTGGGGAAATTCTCACTGTTCTTTTTGGCATGGATTCAACCAATGGGACTGTAGTTTTCTTTGCAAATGGTATTTCTATTAATAATCCTGACATAAATAATGTGAAATATGAAACTTTCTTTAAAACTGAGTTTTAACTGTAAATCTATGAGAAGACGTCATTTTCACAAAAAAATAATGTGTACTTAAACTTTTGGCAAGTCACCATATATTACTGACAACGTTCCTTTGCAGAATTTAGCTTGAATTTGTTTTAATAAATGACTTCATAATTTCTCACAATACTTTTCAACAGGATATCCTGTATTCTGGTTAAACAAAACAAGACATCTTCTCAATGAAATCAACACTCATCTTGGGGAAAAGTTTATTTTGGTTCAAACTACATCTGTAACTTTAGAGCTGCGTTCTTCGGTTTACAAAATATTGGTGAAAGTGAGATTTACTGAGAGCGGACTGCAGTATATTATCATTGCTCCAAAGGGGGTATGCGGAAATTCCGTGGCATTAGGAGGTAGTTGTGACAATATTCGTAATAATGACCACAGTGGTACCTCTGAAATACCCTTAGAAAATCTTTTCCGGATTCCTCCTGCGCAAAGTCTGTTCTCAGCTGCAATTGGGTACAAGAGTTTTTCCACTTTGCTTACTGGCGCTGAGTATGCTTTGAATTTCAACGGAGTGGGTTTAACTACGGATATACTTGGTGATGTATTCACTGAAGACTATCTGACAGTAGAGTTGTTGTATCTGACTGTGGATGAAACTGGCACCTTATTTACTTACAGCAAGGAAATGATTTTCTCAGTTGTTTTGTTGAAAGGAGAGTTCTGCTTGAAAATGAATGAAATAATCAACCACACAGGTCAGTAATGAAATCATATCATTTTCAATTTTTTTGGCGGGATATTACGCTTAAAAAACTAGCGATCATTAAGGAATAAGTGCTGACTTGAACGTTTATAAACGATATTTCAAATAAAGGAGCTTGTCAATCTCAGGTTTTGATATCTTCATGTGTGCCCGACGTTGAAGCTCTGTTTTTTAACTCGACAAGTCTTTTTGGTACTGCAAGCTTAAAACGACGTCCGCGTCTACCCAAAATATTTAGGTATGGAGCGTTTTTTGTCGTGTGGATGCAAAAGCTGGTACCAAACGCACGGCGATGCCCTACAAAGTAAAAATTCTCTTCAAAATACTACTGGTCTTCTGAACATCGCTTTATATTTGAACGGCCTCAGTCAGCTTAATATATTGGACCGGGTGCCCTCAACGTTTGCATTTTCGCGACAAAAATCAAACGTTGCGGACTTGAATATTTCGGGTTCACGGAGCGAGTTTTAGAGGTACTTTCTCGCGTAAACCGGGCTTTAATGTTAAAACTGTGGAATTTCTCATACTGCAAGTAAAAAGGGCGTTGATGAGACCTTTTATACTGCCACCTCCTATCAAGTGCATAATTTCATTGTTTTTCTGACGTTTTGCTGACGTTTCTAGATGCAAGCATCGATCTGCCACAACTTACAAAATTCTTGAATATGTTTAGGAATAAAGACAACTTTGAATGAGTGGAATCAAATTTCTTTGGTATACCATCGTGAATCGGGACGTGTTGACATCTATCACATAAACAGCCAAAGTCATGTTACTCGCAAGTCCATAATTGCGCCTCGCAATATGTTCGTTGCCGGAAGTAAAATCGCCATAGGACAATGGATCCCAGGAAAAAGCGTAGTCGTCTCTTCATCACCAGGCTTTCGAGGAAGTATTGATGAAGTCCGCATTTGGAACAAACAACTTCGCGGTGTAGACGTCAAAATTTCGAGGACAGAAAACGTTCAAAGTTTTGCCAAAAGCCTAGCAATTTTGTGGAAATTCAACGAAGGTAGTGGTGCAGTGGCTAGAGACAGCAAATCTCAAGTTCATTTGTATATTCAAGCAGTGCAACAAAAAGTCGAATGGGTGTACAGCACAGCTGTAATAAAAATATTACCAGTGATCACTCCAGATGAAACCAACAAAACCATACACTGGTGCACTCGCCATATTAAACAGTCAAAAGTAGGAAATCTCTGTTTGAGACTCGGAGTTCCAATACAAACTATCTATTACCGAGCATGCTTGGAAGTGACGTCAATCAGTAGGGCCCTTATATCAGGTGTGACCATCGTGGTTGGTTACTCAGATTACTGTCAAGTTGCTCTTGGTCTTTCCACTTGGCCTGCTCGTGCAATTTGTAAATCATTCCCTTTCTCACCACATATCCCATGGACTGGCTTTAGTTGTAAAGAAGCTTGCTACTTTGGTACGAAAGCTGGTAGGGCATGTAAATGTTTACCAGGTTTCTATGGCTCAATTTGCTCAAGTGTTTGTCCTGGCGGTATCAGGAGCCGTTGTCATGGAAATGGTGCTTGCTCCCAGTTAACAGGTCGCTGTACATGTAAACAAAATTGGCAAGGCCCATCTTGTGAGCGGTGTAAGACTGGGTATTATGGAAATGACTGCTCTGTTAACGTCGGTAGCTTTAGATCTACTGGAACCAAGACCTTGGTGTCTCTATTCGGGAATGGACATTTTGTAGGTTTAGGTGGAACTGCCTGGGTATATCGTGGTGCGGGGGAGTTCAACGCGATCACATCTCAAAGACTCGGTGTTGGAATTCAACTTAGACAGGTGGTGTACGGTACAGGAGTCAGAGTCCGTTGTGTTGTTGTTCGAACAAACCGATCGGTACTCTCCATTCACAGTGGAGTTCTCACAGGAGTCACGGTGACTCTCAACGGACAGCCTGTAGATTACAACAATCAACTCTCAAGTGGATCTGGCTTTGTTTACCGCAAAACGTCTCACAATAAACTTCAAATTACAGGACCAGAAGGCTTTACTATGCTGCTTTATTACAGACAAGTTTACTTTGATATCCAAATGAGCATGGATAAATCATTTTGTCAAGACTCTTGTGGACTGTTTGGATACTGCGGAAAATCGAAGGATCTTAATTGTACATCTGCTGGGTTACTAGAACGCTTCAACCAATCAACAATTCGCCAACAAGATATCGATGAGTTTATGAGCGAGTGGGCAGTTCCAAGAAATGAGAGCCAGTTTCGAGATGTCCTTGCAGTTGCCAAGGAAACTAACAGCATCACAGCAGCTGGCAATTGTTTGTACTTTTCCCAGAATGCCCTTATCACCCCAGAATTTAGAGACGTGTTTCATGGCAACTATGTAACGATTCAATTCTATATGAAAATCAAAGATTTACAACAAGTCGGAACAATCTTTTCTTTTGTATTCAAAACAAACTTTGCTCTAAGAATAAACAGAACGTTAAAGATACATTTTGAAGCCAATTGCAGTGACACCAATATATATCTAGAAAGTAGAAAATGGAACCACATATCCCTTGTATACCATCGCCATATTGGTATTCTTGAGGTGTACGTTCGAAATTCTGCAAACATCCTGGTAACGGAAGTAATAAATATTGGCATGGGGGCATTTGAAAATCAAGGCAAGCTTGCTCTCGGTCTTTGGCAGGCCAGTGAAGGAGTAACTACTTTTCCAGGAGGCTTTGTAGGTTGGCTTGATGAATTTGTCATCTGGAACAAACGCTTTGATGTTGCCTTGATCGACAACTACTTTGGCGCGAATATTATTGCTGCAACTCAGGGTATATTAGCACTATGGAAATTCAACGAAGGCACGGGATGGAATGCTCGGGATCTGATTGGTTCACTAACATTCAGTCTTCCCAGACCTCCGTGGAGTTCACCAGTGTGGGAACCCTCTGACCTTTACATTTCCGTGGAAGCAAGACTTACATCTAAAACAGAAAGTACTGGAGAAAGCAAAAATAAAGCTCTTTGTGAAAAGATATTTAGTTCGAAGTCATTGAATGAATCCTGTAGTTTTATGAATGAAAGAAAAGAGTTCTATCTCCAAGCATGTTTGGAGGATCTCACAACAAGTGGCTTTACTGACGATGGGAAAGAATCAGTGATGTCATATGCTAGGGAATGTCAAATTGCAAAAAATCTGAGCAGCCTCCCTGGGAACGACCTATGTAACGTGTTTTCTGACGAGCGCTACGATGATTATGTTGGTACAGCATGTAATATCACGTGTATTTTTGGAACACTTAAAAACAGTGCTTGCAGTTGTGACGTAGGATATTGGGGGGTGACATGTTCTCGCGAATGCCCAGGAGGTGCGACAAATCCTTGCAACAAGCGCGGAAAATGTGGCATCACTACTGGTGTTTGCTCATGTCACCGGAACTGGCGTGGCGATTTTAGCTGTAATACATGTACACCAGGGTGGACGGGAAATGATTGTGCAATAGCCATACCCAGTCCTCCTCCACGAACAGCAACAGCAACCGCTGGATCAGGAGGAATTTTCGTTGCCACTGACGGGACAACTTTCCGTTTGAGTAGGGTGGGAGAGTTTACGGTGTTGAAAAACAAGAACATCGATGTCCAGATTCGTCAAGTACCTTGCCAAGCTGGACAATCTCTATGTATCAATGCTGTAGGAATGTCAGCAAGCTCTACAACTGTCAGTATCCATGCGCCATATGAAAATAATGGACAACCTGTTATCAGTATTAACGGAACGGCTATTAATGATGTAAGTGAAATATCTTTGCCAGGGCTAAATGTGAGTTTTGCTGGTCCTAATCAAGTACAAGTTAATTACAAAGATGAGCTGAAAATAAGAGCTAACATCAAAGGACACCACATGAGTTTAGAAACAACGACATCATCACGTACAGGGGGTCTTCTTAGTTCTATCGACTCTACGGAAAGCAATATACCAACTTTGAAACATCTACTCAACGCTACAAATCTTGACGAAGCTGTTCGTAAGATCTTCGGCGTGACTTCGTCTTCGCATCGTGTCATCACCATAGATCCAAATCGACAGGAAACTATTGCAGTCTACGGCGGTGGATTTTCCTTGTTCTTCGAGTCCACAGCAATATTTTCAAAACCAGTCATCAACCTGTTTGTCACAGAAGCGTTTACCTTAGAAATGATGGTGAAGATCAATTGTGCGCCCAATATATGTGGAGGACCAATACTATCATATACCTCATTAAGTGCTTTGTATGAGTTGTTTTATTTATCCATTTATTCTACGGTAAGAGTGATCATCGGGAACCGAGTCTACGATTTGGGTTTGCAGGTTGAAGTCAAACGCTGGAATCAAGTAACTTTAACATTCTGGAGATCAAAACACGAGATGATGCTTTGTCTCACGCTATCCAAAGGTACATTGCGTTGTAAGTCATTCAAAAACATTATCTGTCCTTTGTTGCCTCAGGGAAGCATTACTCTAGGTGCTTGGCAGCCTTCGCCGAATGGTCAACTTGGAATAGTTCCTGTGACAACCTTTGTTGGAGAAATCGATGAATTACGAACATGGAACCAGGCGTTTGATTATGTGCTACTGCAACAACATTGGTTAGCGAATATAAGTCCAGACATTGCTGGTCTGACTGGTTTATGGAAATTCAACGAAGGACTAGGAAATGTTGCAAAGGATCTTGTGGATAAAAACCATTTATATTTCCCCGCAGCACCTTGGAACAAACCTGTTTGGTCTTACTCTGATCTACCAATTCCTTATTTAAGCATTCCTAGAACTGATACTGGCAATATCATGTACGATCTGGCAAATAGAACTTGTTCCCAACTCTTTAAAAATGGCCCTTTACATGAAGCATGCTCTAATCTATCATCCACAACAAATGAACAATATTTTGACATGTGTATTGAAGCAATCCTGGATTCTGAAAGAAATACCAGCTCACTGGAAAGCGTTTTGCTTTACTCAGACTATTGCATGAAGGTACTCAATCTTCGCGTCTGGCCGGCACAGTCTCTATGTAGCAACTTTCCAGGAGAAATGTTCCCAAACTGGATTGGAAAGGACTGCAACATTTCTTGCATATTTGGCACAAAAGACGAGAACGACCCTGACAAATGCAATTGTATCTTCGGTTACTGGGGAAAGTCATGCGAGAAATCTTGCCCGGGGGGAACTAGACAGCCCTGTTCAAACCACGGCACATGTGACCCAACCTCGGGTGAATGTTCCTGTGATTTTGAATGGACTGGGACTCAGGATTGCTCCAAGTGCGCGACTGGATGGACTGGTGGTGATTGTTCCATAGCTACTACAGCTACCATTTTAATTAGTAAAAGCTCTCGTTTCTCTGCGATATTTGGCATATCTTCGTTTACAACTCTAGACGGCCAAAGCTTCACTATGAGTGTCATTGGAGAATACTACCTCTTCTTCTCTATACATTATAAATTCTCAGTTCAAATTCGACTTGTTTCTTGCCATGGCAGTTTATCATGCATCAACTCAGTTGCGTTCCGTACATCTCAATACACCTTAGTCATACATGGTCCCTATGCAACTGGTAATCATCCAGTTATATGGCTTGATGGTTCAGTGATTGACTCCAGTATTTCAATAAACGGCTTTGTTTTTAAGAAGAAATCGGAGTCCATGTACATCTTTGAGTATTCTACTTTCAATGTATCTATACGAGTGCAAGGTCGCTATCTCACGTTGGTATCTGAAGTAAATGGCTTGATATGTAATGACGCGTATGGTTTACTGGGTTCTTGTAATAAACCGTTCCTAGCTAGTCTGATACCGGACTATTCTCTCAGTGAACGCTGGGGAATTAGTAACTGCACACACAGAAATAGCAACTCTGCGAAGGAAATTATAACCACACATGTAGACATCCAGAACGCAACGACCCAAATTATCAGAAGCCTTGTACAAAATGTCAAAGTGCACCTCTGTGACAGCCTTTTTTATTACCGTCATGGCAAGTATCATGAATATCGAGATTCAAACACAGGTTACGCACTGCACTTTCAGCAAACAGCTGTTGTTTCTGCCTTAATACACCTACCGTTTGAACACAATGATATCACGATAGAGTTTTACATCAAACTCAGCAGTACTGGTGTCATTTTTAGCTACACGAAGAGAAAGACCTTTGTTTTCTCTGCGACTTCAATGAATTTCACCATTTACTTTGGAGAACTGATATACAACACTAGTTTACCTGTAGAATTTAACAAGTGGAATCAAATTGTATTAGTATTTAGGAAACTTGCTAAAGTTTTACAAGTTTACCGTTTTAACCACCAAGGACAGCTTGCAAGACAAGATTTTCATGGCCTAGTTGATGACGTATTTCCTCAAGGAGGCACTTTAGCCATTGGAGCTTGGCAACCGCCCATCGAAGGACCTGGGCTTCAGCTGCGGGATTACTTTACCGGGTATGTAGATGAATTCAAACTGTGGTCAATGGCATATCACCCAGCGATAGTGAGTCAGGCGTGGCTAAGGAAAGTGAACGATGGAACAAAGAACTTGGCAAAGTTATGGAAGCTTGACGAAGGTGAAGGTTTATATGCTAGAGAACATCGAACGGGAAGTGTGCTAAGCTTAGAAACATTTCCATGGCGAAGTCCAAATTGGGTTTACTCAGAACTAAAGCTCAAACCTCCACTACCAGGAGCAATTCCCACGACTTTCAACAAAACCTTTGAAGCAATCGCCATCTCATTTTGCAGCGAAATTATCCTAAAAGGTCCACTACATTCTTCGTGTAAACCTCTAGGACCAGCAATAATAACGTATTACTTTAAAGCTTGCATAACTGTTGTCATGACAACACAAGATGTAACAGCGTCGCTGGACATTGTGATTCTATACTCTGATTATTGTCAATCAATCCTTGCATTGTCCACTTGGCCAGCGCAATTGCTTTGTAATAAATTCCCTGGGAAGGAGTTTCCAATCTGGTTTGGACGCAGATGTGATAAAAAGTAAGTATACGAGTATACAAATTTCAAATTACTCCGTCAAAATTAGTCCAGATTGCTGTAAAATATCGGCGCTTATGTTTATTTGAAAATTGGGATGCGGACATCTATACTTACTTAATACAAGTGTTTTGGACTCATCGAAACTCGGACGAAATAACTCGGCGCAAAGTCGTCGAAATCTAGTAAAGTCCGGGCCCCGAAGGTTATCCGGCCCTCGGGCTGGGCCCAAATGACCTACCGTTCAGTCTGCCCCTGAACTGTATCAATTCAATCATTGTACAACATTAGTTGTATTTCGAGCGGATTCACCATTTTAAGGAGGCTCCCTACAGTTGTGATGACATTTCGAGTATCTTCAAATTGAAGTGTTATTCCCTTTGATTGCGCATTTTTTCATCTTGGCAGTAATATTCAATATCTAAGGAATATTTCGAACTGAGTTTTGACAATGTCATTGTTGCTATGGCAACATGGCGGAGGCATGAACTCTGATAATTTACGCATAAAATTGACTGTAACTGA
>JAOBYK010352132.1:0-17149 GCA_025434845.1 Phenganax subtilis | reverse complement strand
TTAATAAGAACCATTGAAATATTCCTGCGTGGACAAGATAGAATTTTGAAATATTATAGAATCAGGTAGCTCCTGGAGAGACAGGTTATGCTTGTGCTTTAACTTGCTCTGTACAATAGAAGAGAAAAAAACAGCTATACTTGCACAAATAAGTGTACCATCGCGGAGTCAAGTGCTGGTACATGCGATAGCCTGAAATGCATGCAAATATCATTTGACAGGCAGTCTTTCCGAGATTACAACTTTACTAAAGAAAACAAAATAGCATACTTTTCATTTTTCCTAGGAGTCGTACTCGACTTTTGTGTAGACAGTTTATCATATTGCTGTCAAACCATCTAGTAGATAGTTTTGCAGCAATATAAGGGCGTGACGATAGATGTCCATGCATGCATCAACAAATATCTTCACGAAAATTGGATAAACTATTTGATAAAGAAATTTGATAAACTAAGTGAAACTAAAAATTTGATAAATTGGATAAACTACATTCGATAAACTAACAATTTGATGAACTATGTCGAATCATGCATCAACAAATATCTTCACGAAAATTTGATAAACTATTGTGGCTTGGCATGTGACTGCTACAAACATTTTGCTATGGCAACTAGCTTTGTTTTAACTGAACGAAGAAATATGAGCAGCACTGCAGCAGAGTATAGGAAATTATGAAATTACATGTCATTCACTCCAAGTGACGAACACTTGCATCAGTAAATGTATGTATACATATATTTCTCCACTATTGGGGAGTATGAAGGTCCTCAACAATGAATCACGCTCATGTTATGCATTCTCCCTTTCAAAAACTATCGAGAACACCGGAACAACGAAATGGCAATGGGAGCCAACTTTTCAATTTTAGACAAAGGCATGCACGCCAGTAAAAGGCAAAAATTTCATGGTGACAAATTATTGTCACCACATTTGTGTTTGTGCGTCTGATTTGTGATAAAACAGCTCTTAATGTCAAGTCACTGGTTTTCAAAATTTCTTCTAGAAAACGAAAGGGCTCCTTGGCATCTCAGTTCCGGCGTCCCTAAAAACCATTCAAAACTGGGAACAGTAAGTACTCAGTCTTTTATCTCTCCTCGCGCGTTTCGTTTCTCCCTAGATCTATATTCCTTTTGTGGTCACAATTCACCTTTTATTATCTTACTTTTCAAAGTAAGATGGATAATTTAAGATAATTGTAGATGTAAGTGCTCGAAAGCTAACGTTTCACATTGACGAGAACCAGGCTGGAAGGTACAAGTGCTTTAGGATAGTTGCTAGTAGTTTTGAAGGTAGACATTGAGTGTCGATAAGGAGAGGGGGTGGAAAAGGTAAGTGTTAAAAATTGGGTGCAGGTTTATATCTGAATTTTACAGGTTTCTTTGAAGAGCTCAATAATCCTTTATACAGTCAAGATCTAATTTGGTGTTTCGACATGCAGAAACTTCTTTTGTCTTCATTCATTTACAAGTCCTTACTTATTCACTGTGCTACTTAAAGATGACTGAATTTAACAGCCAAAAGTCCAAATAGAGAACCCTGCTTTTTAACATATGTTATCTCTCAAAACTGTTCCCCTTAGATAAACCTACGAACGCACAAACATTTTACAATCGATATTTAAATTACTAGCATGTTATGAACATGCACAATCCTGTTGTTTAATTCATCAGTGTTGAAGTAAGTTGCTTACGCAGTTACAGTTCGTCGATGTGGCACATGCCATCTCACGAATTTCGAAATCTTACTTCCCTAAATATTGATACGTTGTTTACCACACGAGAGGTCCGCATTGGAATAGTGTCTTCCAGAAGTTTCAGTAATCATTTGCAAAATTTAACGAAATCACTTTCATCTTTCCTGTGTAAAGTTTAAAACAATAGCAATTGACAGGGTGTTTTTCGGACTGGTTTATTCGCTGAATAAATATGAACTGTTTTAACGCTGGCAAGACTAAATGTTGCATATATAGCGAGGAGGTTTGCTCATTCGCGTTTAAGAGTCATATTTTAGACAACAGTCGAGGTTAGATATTCAAGAAAGCATACCGCAGTGTTTCAACAATTTATAGATGTTTTCCCCGCTTGATTGATATAAAGCAGTAAGTTTGGTGAAAATAAAATGTTGGAATGGCCAAGACGAGGTGGCTGTCATACTCAACCAACCAACATGGAGCTGGAGTTACCGACCTACTAAAAGTAAACATGACATTGTGCAAATACTCTGGACCAAGATTACAAAGTAGTTAAAATGCCAAATGAAAATGGCGCTTCTAGTGATCTGCATTGTCCGATCTTTTACAATTTTTCAACCATATTTCTAGGTTTTGAAGGCTTTGCCGGATTTTTCGGCAAAATCTTTGGTTAGTTCGAACTCGAAAACAGTTATATTTTAAAATTCAGGAACATTGCGTGTAACTTCATCAAACTGTCGAGAAATTGGTGCAATAAATTGCTCCGAGGTAGCAAGCGAATTGGTCAGCATTTTTGAGAACGCTTCACTCGCCTCGACTAGAAAAACGTGTCTAAAATATAAATACATTGTTTAAGGCAGTCTTTGTTTCAAATGGCATAAAACCTCCAGAAAATACTTTCGAATACCAATAGCTAATAGTTAAAGTGTACTCAAAGGCAAGCTAGGACATGCTCAAGTTTGAGACAGATGTCATCTAATAGCTAGCTAGAGCCATTAAGTGGGATTGTTTTGCTGTATCTCATTATCACCACTTCTTGACCCACGCAATGGTCAAATTTTACTGAAGACGCAATTTCGATCTAGGCAACGATAAGTAAATTCATCTACGCGGCTGAAAAAACATATTAGATGTAGTAAAATATCAAAGTTAAGTCGCGAAAGGTTGTAAAATGCGGGAAATTAGCCCCCGGGAACTTTGCAAAATTAGCATATTTTGCTATTAGCCTACGTGCGAAGATTGTCACCATTTTGGAGCCAAAAATGACCAAAAATGGTAACAATTTTCTTATGCAATAGAAAAATATTCCAAATTTGAAAACTTCACTGGGCTATCTTTTCTGTATTTTACAACATTTCGCGACCTAACTTTGCAACTATACTACATCTAATATGCTCTATCCACCTGTGCAGATGAAGTTACTTCTATCCGCCTAATTAAATCGAAATTTATGTGATGGAGTTTGTCGAATGCATCGAAGAGTTAGGGACTTTCTAGTCCCTGAGAGAAGGAGCGAAGTGACCTACAGCTTTAATGCTAAATTTTTCAGTAGTTCAATCCTAACTTTCTCTGAAGGCCCATGAAAAATTCACCCTAAAATTCTTAAAGAGTGCTATGCTAAGTGTCTCAAAATTTCAAAGCTAAAATTTCCAAACTTTACTAATTTTTTAGAAGTTCAAAGCTAATTTTGGCAGGAGATTTACGCTAAGTTTTTCACAATTTCAATGCAATTCAACGGATCCAATGCCAAACTTTTCTAGGACCTCGATGCTAAATTTTTATTTTAAAATTTAGTGGTGTAGCCAAACACTTGAATATAGGACTCAGCTATTTGCAGTGAAATTATTCAATTCTGTAAATACTTTGTTAAGCTTGTTTTGCACTATGCGAATTTGTTGGAGCGAAAAATAAATCTAGCGACGTCATTGTCTTGCTTTTGACTTTTTCGCAGGGAATTATTTTGCTAGCCAATCACGTTGCCATATTTATTTTTCGCTCAAAATATTGGCAAATTGTTTATACCTAAGCCTAAAACTGATTATCTCAAGTGCTCCTTTATAGTTATAGTGGAGCCTTGCTTGGGAACAGCTTGCGTGAACTTTAAGGGATTCTTCGTCACTCTCTTCGCTTAAAGCGAATCTGGCGGGCGTATTATTATATAGTGTATTTCTAGCTCTTATTAACGTTTACCATTGATGTAAAGGTTTATAAATGTATACAACATATAAAGCCTTTGTGTAGTGGAGAGGCATATATACTGAAGCCAGTAATTCAAACGGAGCAGGTTTCTCATCGAAACCGTAGTAACATGATAACGCTTGTCGCATGCCTTTGAACTTTTCCATGTCAAACATAAAGCCTTCTTTTCGTCCTTACTAGCATTGAATGAAAAGCTATCGCACACTCCTAAAGTAAAGCTTTCTTTCTAACAGCTAGTGAAAAATTACAAATGGGTCAATGGTTTGTATAATCGGCTCCTCGAAACTTTTTCAAGTGGTACCGAATTGTCAATCATTTTGCGACCCAGTTCGCCCAGTTTCATTACCTCACAGAAATATTTACTTCTTAAATTTTCCGGTAAAACTACCGTAACCCGTAAAAAAAAGTGGAAAGGTTTCAGTCGGTAAATTTTATCATAATATGTGAAGTAACTATATATATAAACTATATAAGTATAATTATAAGTACAATGTATAACTAATTGGACTGTCGAAGCCAACATGTTAAACACACAGAATTAGAGAATTTGTACGAATCCTTGACTAAACGATCCTCTTTGTTGAGTAGTTAAACAAGGATGACCAAACAACTGATTTCCGCTCTCACAATAGCATCTACAAACTAGAGACCTCAAGGAGAGTGCTAAGTTTGTGAGATCTTTACAGCATTTTACCCTCCGCACTCTATTAGATCCCATGCAGCTGATGAGTATTACTCATACAAAATAGCTGCGAATCAGTTTATGTTTCTCGTATACTTACACACCACTACAGCGACCATACCACACCCTGCTCACCTAACCACCCGTCCACTCCACTACAGCACATTATACCACGCCTATTATAGATTGCGAACGCGTTACCGCATTTTATCTTTTTAAGTTGTACACTTCCGATTGGTATTTGAATGCACGGACTGTGCCTGTGCAGTAAAGACTGTACTAAAGCTCCCTGTAATATCCACACTTCAGTTATTTGTTAAAAGATGCTTAGCTACGTAGTAACGATTGCCTTATAAGTTGAAAACAAGACATGTACACATGTCTATAGTTTTAGTTCCGAACTAAAACTATAAAGACATCTGTCGTCACGAGTGTGATAAAGCCGGGATCTCGGCTAGGCGAGTTACTCGGTTGGTCCATGTAAACACTTTTCGACGGGAAACCCAGCTAGGCCAGGAGGATTCTTGCCAGCTGAGTTCTGCATCCTTTCACTATTTCCTTTCAAAGTAGAAGCGCTGTACCCTATATTGGATTCAGATGGGAATATATGCCGGGTTACTCGGGCACATGTAAACACTGTGCTTGCTCGTCCCGGCAAAGCGAGTTACTCTGTTAGCCTAGTTACTCGCATCCATGTAGACAGGCCCTTAGGATGGCCAGATACGCCAAGAATTGCAACTTTCATCCGCAAGTTCAGCCGTAAATTACTAGATGATAAGGTGTATTATTTATGACAACAATGAACAATGGCTCAACAGCTCAACGCTACAAAATACTAGCACAACTTGTTGCCGTGAATTTTCAGTTTACTGACTCCAAATATGTTTGATAAACAGCGAAAACTCATAACATATTTTCACTTAATACAGCAACTTAGCAATTGAGTAGCTGTAGGAATACAGTTTTGATCGCGTGTTATTTGGAATAGAAATATGCACAAAAATACCAACATAAACCCTCCGGAAAGTTTACACTATAACTGACTGCATGACTGACTGAGTGACTGAGTCATCTGAATTTGCCACACTCATCACAATACTGCAAAGTTTCGAAGAAACTTTGCACAAACCGAACAAAATTCTTCCAAAGCTAGTGAATGCACAGTCATACAAGGAAGGGAGAAAAGAAGAAGAACAAAGAGAGACAAACTCAACAACAGAGAACTACGAAGATACTTAAGAAATACAACGACGAAGTGATCACAAGAACTTTCACGCGAACATGCAGATAGATATCAGGAACCACATGTTGTATAAAGCGCATTTAAAACAAGCTAGTCTTCTATAACGGTGTTATGCAGATTTTTGTATTACTGAAGGAATTTACTCGTTTCAACCAAACGTGATTCGCTCGCACTTCCACAACTAAAGCTGTTCAACGTGCATCGTCGGATGTTTTAGACGAAACTTTTCAGTATGCTTTGAAGTTATCTTGTTTTCATTTTCTTATGAAAAATTTCTCAACTACGTTTTCTTTGCTACAATGCCATGCATGGTAAATCAGACGATTCAGCAATCATCCAGCATCGTTCCTCATCTCAACAATCCTGGTTACACTGCATCTCTAGACGACTTCAAAATCCTCTTTTTCTGCTTCGCTACCGAATTTTCATTCAAGAAACCTTCCTCATTTCAAAATTCAACCTGGCCATTTCCAAATTCAAAACTTTTTTTAATATACAAGGCAGTCCCGTTCTTTTTTTTGACCCAGTCTTCTCCCATAATTGCCCAAGAACCTAACTTATGTCTGAATCTCAAATTAGTTTGATTCATTTTAAAATGACACAACAAAACACAAAAAATATCAAAGTTTGCTTTGCTGGTAACATCTTACAACAGCGTGTTAATAACCTAAATTTCTTAGCTTTACCTTTCACCTATCGCCCACGGCGTAGCCAGCCTCAAAGATCAGGTCCTGCTTTAGGAAGCAAAGGGTATGTGAGCGCCGAAGGCGCGAAGCCCTCGCAGCTTTGTTCAAGCAATTTATAGAGGACCCGGGGTATACTCACTCAAAAATTTCGAAATTTAGAACTTCAGAGATGGTATTAGCAGTGATTTGAGCGTTGAATTTCACAATGTCTTATTGTTTTGGACGCAATGATTTGTGTCAAAATTAGCGCATTTTGGAGAACAACTATATAATCTCCGACCTTCGACTGTTGGGCTTAAACGCACCGTTCATCAGACTCGTCAGTATTAATTATACTAATAGCTGTAATCTCAGCAAACCTTGAAATTCTAAACAGCAGACTACACTAGATATAAATATACGAGGCGTTTGAGCATCGGAATATTCGGAGTAGCCTTTGTACTATTGCATAGATTTTAAAACACTCGTAATATATTCCTGCAATCCATAAAATATAATTGTGAAGTCAAACCATATTCCTGTCTTCGGAGTGATAACGCCATAAATCCGGTTTATAGTTTTAAACTTTTCCATTCGCCATCGATTCAGGCCTGTCAAATTATCTGCATTCGTGAATGAGTCGCACAACGCAGGAGTAAGTCAACTGTGGCAATTTTTCACCTCGAGATTGTGTCAGTAAATCACGCAGAAAGCTCTCTCATGCAAGTCAAATCATGCTCTTTTGAAATAGCAGGACCTTGGCTTCCAAAACAACAATTCTGCGCGTGCGCAAAAGCATTTTTCCAATCAGAACACAGGATGATCTTGTATAAAATATTATAGCAACTCTTGCCCTCAGAAAATAGCAGGAGTGAAACACGAATCCGCGTGTATTGCCCGGAATTGAGCTCTTGTAGCTGCAGTTGCTAGGTAACGGAAACCGCAGAGTGTAAAAATCTGTAGGCACCGTCCAGAAAACGACAATGACTTTTTTAAAGCTTTAGACAAACAATAAAGCGTTTTAAAAAGTAATGGAAAAATCTTTTACTTATTTTTGTGGAAATTTTTAGTCCTGCTGGGCAGGACCAGCAGGACCGTTAGTTACGATACTGACGATGAGAATCGCAGCTTAACCGAATTTGAAATGCATTAAACTAACTTGAAGTGTATGTTTAAATGTATGTTCCGTGTTTTTTGAGACACACTGTACATATCACTTCTTTTTAAAAGGTCGTATAGGTAAAAAACTAACCGTTAGCTTCTAGTAAAAAACGTTTATATTCTCACCTGCGTTGCGTATGCTTTACGCTTATTATGCATGCTTTTATATTTATATTAAGACAAATGTTTTCCTTAAGCTCTTATATAATTGAGACAATTGTGGTATTTTTCACCATGAATTTTATTTAGTCTAGTAAAACTATTAGCGTCAACACTACAAGCAAAAATAGAAACAAAAATTTCTTGCGTGTGCAAACCATTGCGGAAACACATGTCACATAAGTAGAAACGGTTCTAAAATCCATAACTATAGTAGAAAATTAGATTACAGAAATTGAGTGAAACGTGCAAACAAGTCAAGAGCTAAAATAAACAAATATCCATATGTTATTGAGTGGTCTCCCCTACTGCAAAATTGTTTCATGTTTTGTGATTGCAATGGATTCTCTTGTTCCTCAAGCTTTTGTGGAACATTAGAATTGCTCTTAACGTAATTTTGATTAGAGGCGAACATTATGTGTTTAAAACACAAATACACTAAATCGTCAAACGACTTATAAAAAAGAAAACATGCAAAAAGTGAAAACAACATGGAGGACAACAAAACCATTTGGAATAGTCAGTAAGTAAATTTAACATTTATTTCGCTCCCATTATCCTTTTGGACTAACAAGAAACCAGTACGGTCAAGCCAAAATGCCAAGTGGCGTCACTTACGTCCAAGTTGCACCGGTCAACGCCCCACCCACCCAACCTGGGGCGAGTTTGGTCAACATAAACCCACCCACAGGATTAAATTTTTTCTCCTCCAGCCCAAAAGGATATCGAAGGAACCATGATAGGTTGCACCCATTGAAAAAATTCAAGTGTTGCTTCACGTTTTTCAGGTTCATCCCAAAAAGTGCCAAAGAACGCATTTAAACATGGCTCTTCATTCAGGTCATGATCTCCTTCCTCCTCCTCCTCATCCGTTGATTCGCTTCGAAAATGAAACGGTAATTTTTCACGCATTAGTTGACCATCGATTCCGCTATCTCTCTTGAACTCTTCGCACACTTCCGGGTGAAAATGGAAGACTTTAGACACGACATCAAGCGGCTTCGGAAATTTCTTTTGTTGGCACGGAAACAAAACAGCACAAATTCCGTTTTCTGCCTCACTGGATGAACAACCGCGGCCTAAAATGAATTAAAAGGTCGATCACATGAGGAGAGTTATCTAGGCTGAGAGAGTTGACTCACTTCGTACATGTCTTGTCTATTTTTGAAACATTTCGTTTTTATGGGAAGCGAGTTGTATTGCATAGACGAAGAACTAATGCCCTCATGATTCGCCATGATTGGCTGTAATATTGGTTTATGTCAATCAGTGTAGTCAGCATTCCATGGGTATGGATTTCATAGATGTAATCGCATTCTGCCGAGATAACCCAACAAAGCGGGAAGAAAACTTCATTAACTCGCACTAATTAGGCGTCTAAGGGCCTGTTTATGTGCGGAGGCGAGACGGGACGATGAACGGGATGCCAGCATGTAAATTTTTCCGTTTCATTTTTCGCCCTCCGTTTATATGTAAGAGGGACGTTTTTCGCCCCGTCCCGTCTAAGGTTGAAGCAACCGGGATCCCGCCCGAAGCGAGAAGTTTCGTTCCATATAAATGCCTCGCCCCTTCTACGGCGACAATTTTGCACATATAATTCTTCGCAAATTCATACTTCCCGGGTATTCACGCGAAAAAACGTCCCGTGTACAAAGCAATCATGTAAACGCGGGATGAATATTGTCTCGTCTCGGCAAACGTCCCGTCCCGCCTCCCCATATAAACGGGCCCTAACTTACGAGGTCAATACATTTCTTGTTCCCTAAAGTATGTGATGTGATATCAATATAAGGGATAAAGTTTTGCGTTGGTTCTAGGAAAGCTTTATTGAATAAGTTAGCTAATTGGTGCGAGTTTGAGCCCTCCGGGGTACCAAGTTATGGAGCATCGACTCAATATCCCCTGGGTTTGCAACTTGCTCTGAAAAGCCACTAAGTTTCTTCACCTCTTTCCACCATCTAGCAGAGAACTTTCTTTAATTCTTTAACTTTTGCATCGTAAAACTTAGCTCGACACATCTTCCTCTCACGATTGACTTCATTTCTCAAGCGTCAGAAGGTTGTATGATAGCCTTTATTTAAACATTTCTGACGAGGCTCGATAAGTTGCTTCAGTTTAGGAGAAATCCAGGGACGGTTGTTAGCAAATTTTATCTTTGAGCGAACTGGAAGAAGGATATCCAACCCATATATGGATTCAAATGTAGTGACTTGATCTTCGCATGATACTTTTTCCTCAAGTAACGATTCGATATTGACTTGTTCTAGATATTGTCAAAACGCTAGTCGTTTCGACGGTCTGGTGTCTCTAGATTTAACTTTAAAAGTAGTTTTAGGGACTTCAGAACGCGCACGGGGTTGTATCATTATTGATACATGGTCTGATAAGCCGAGCAGTGAGAGTTACAATCTTACTTGCATCTTTCCTTTCGATTGCAAGGAATTTCTTATTTTTTAGCCATAGAATCTTTAGGTTCTCTGCTGTGAACAGTTTGTTTTCATTGGCCGGCGATGACCAAGTTCCTTGTATGTTAAGATCGTCCTTTGTAAACTCTTTTGGACTTTCAAGATCACCTGGCCATGATAGTCTTATGTTCGACATTGCTTATTATTCAGCTCTTCCTTCAAAAACGTTATCGTTTTGTGCAACAACGGCTTGACTTGAAAGAATGTCTGGTGGCTTGTCTTAAGAGAGTGTTGATACCGGAATACTACCTAACCCCTTACCACCCTCCCAGAACACCATTTTGTCATTAATGATTTAATTAAGATGTAGAAGCTACCAGTCGCTTTTAGTTGCTTTCAGCATGATCGAGCAATTTGAACAATAGCAGGAACTTATAGTTTAATTAGTGGTTATATTGACGTAGTAACTAGTTCCGAATTGGACGGGTAAAACTTTGCACAAATCTTGTTTTCGCTCAGTTGGTCATGTGTATCGGTCGAAAGAACAGTTAGTAAATTTCGTAAGGTATTCGTAAAGTTTTATGCTGTCACCAGCTGTTTTGGACATCGTTGGTTTGTGCATCGAACACCTAACAAAGCGGGACTGTTATGTAAGTTTATCTTTTACAATTATCTTTCTAGCTAATGTAGTAATTTTAGGATAGCTCGCTTTTTCGTAACTTGATTTGCATGATACTGCATTTTGTTGTGTTATATCTACATAGATGATTTTGCATGTCTTAGTATATTGTCAGTATAATGCGTTCGTACTTTGTAGCATCATAGTGGCGTATATTCGTCTAGGCTTCATGTATATAAGTGTACTTAGTGTTTCACTATTTTCCAATGGAATGTCCGGTATGTCATATATGCACGAATTTAGTTTCTATATTATTTGATATTTCAGTTTACGACAATCATTCGATAACGTTTCACGAAGATTTGTTATTTTGCATTAACATTTGTTTCCATTTGGCTGAAGAATATTAAAGTATTGCCTGTAAAATATATTCTCGTCTTTGTTTCCTCGTACCAATTAAAACGTGTCGTGACGTAAGCAACGTCGTCGTCGTTTCAAGTTTTCGAGTTTACGGAGCGACCGTTACATAAGATATACTTGAGCCGGGGGAAACTTTGTTTGATCGAAGATGGAGTAATGCTCACCGATGTAGTGCTTCATTAGACAAGTGCTCACGTATTTTATGCCAAGGTTGTGATATAGTATATACAGTGAGTGGACAAAAAAGTGGCCTTTATTGCCCCTCATCAAGAAACCGTTTTTTTTGCTTGCACAATTCAGGAAGTTCAAGACCAACCCAGAAACAGCCATGGTAGTCACCAGATATTTCAAACTCTCACCATCTGTTTAATATCGGTTACTGCATGCGTTTGTAGTGTTGTAAACTTTTCAAAATGGTACTGACAAAGAAACCATCTTTTAATGGGGGGCCACTTTTTTTGTCCACTCACTGTAGCTGACTAGTTAAATGAAAAACAGACTTACACTGTTGACTAATTTAGCTTATTTAACCTTTGAATTCAGTTTCATGTTTTCAGACTCACGCTAAAACAGTACAAACAGACCAATTTACTTTTTCTATTTACATAGTTCAGAGTTTGTTGCATAGCCATAGTGTATATTTACCAGAAAAACTGCCCACATTTAGTTTGTATCAATACGAATCTGAAGCCACAGTGAATACTCTATACTTAGCGTACGCTGTTGAGCCACCAAAATCCATCATATTAACTCTAAGAACATTTTGTCCCGATGTTGTCAAACGATGTATTTTATCTAAACCCAACCAAAACTCTTCATTCAAATCACCAAAACCATTTTTATAATCTTGCCATCCACGATAGAAATAAGCACTTCCTTATTCTCTTTTTTGAAAAACTGTCCATCCTCCACCATCAGTGGTCATGTCACATCCGACTTGAAATGCTCCTTGATCGTCTGGATTGATGGCGTACACTCCATCTTTTCTTTTGCCAGCTTTGTACAAAGTCGCACAAGAATTCATATCTACAAGAAGCAAGCCATCATGTTACTTACGATATTAGATTTAAACTTAAGTAAACAAGGGTGAAAAATGTTTTAGACCAATCACAGCATTTGTTTATCTCTTGATACTAAGCCAATCAGAACACGTAGATTTTTACACTTTCCGGTCTAAACACTCATTTCAACGCAAAAATTGTGGTCGTAAATAAAGCCTTGGAGGAGCCTGGTTTTTGAATTTTTGGCACTTATTTTAATGGTGTTATCCAAAATACGAAATTTTCAAAAGATTCGCCGTTGGGATTTGCGTTTTTTTGTCTAGTTTTGAAATTATCCTTATTTGAAGAACGGGCGAAGAAATGTCACTCTTTCGAATCGGGGGAAATTGTTCAATAAAGTTAATTATGATGTGTGTAAAGGAAGTGAAGAGGCATTTTTAGCCCCTAAAAGAACTATTATAGTGCTTATAATGTGTTCAAAAAGGGTTTGAGTATTATGTTTAGGTTTTGGCGCGAATTCGGTCGGCTTATATTACTAGATACTACAAATGTTCAACGATAGAAAACTTGACAATTAATCCTATACCTGGATAATTGTTTGCCGAGGTCGTCATTAGAAAGGCTTCTGAGCCGATACAGAAGAGTTCTAGTTTGAGGGACACTTTTGAAAGTTCTGTAGTCGGTTAGGACAACTTATTCGAAAGAGTGACATTTCTTCGCCCGTTCTTTAAATAAGGATAATTTCAAAACTAGACAAAAAAACGCAAATCCCAACGGCAAATTTTTTGAAAATTTTGTATTTTAGATAATACCATTAAAATAAGTGCCAAAAATTCAAAAACCAGGCCCATTTGAGGCTTTATTTAAGACCACAATTTTCGTGTTGAAATGAGTGTTTAAACTGGAAGTAGTAAAAATCTACGTGTTCTGATTGGCTTAGCATCAAAAGATAAACAAATGCTGTGATTGGTCTAAAACGTTTTTCACCCTTGTTACTTAAGTACACAAAACAACACTGGAAAGAGACAGATACGGTGATTGGTTCACTGCTGAAGCAGATTGGAGGGGAAAATGGTGGCACGTGGTTTAGAAATTGTATATGGTTGCTTTATGGTAAGTTTCGGGCAGTCGTTTTGTTGTGTAAGGTCTCTACAACTGGAAATGATAGTCTCCCTAAGGAAATGCACTGGGTGTGAAGAATCACAAGAAAACATGTGTGTAAAAAGTTGAGAGCTCTTTCTACGTAAGAGAAAGTAAAACGGACGGGTCCGCTTTAGCTACGCATGACATCGTTTAATTTCCATCTATGACAATATTTTTGGAGGGAGGCCGAAAATTATTTCTACCCCACCTTGCAATACTAGGGTGCCATCACCTTTTTCCTTGTTGTACTCCACTACTACATCTTCGAATTATATAACAATTGTTTTTGGAATTGCTCTTTTTTAAAGTACTCTGTCCATGCATCTCTCCAACGGAGGCGAAACTCTTAGCGACTGGCTAGGGTACAAATTAGCACCAGCTATAAACGCTCTTACATGAAACCGAGAAGAAGATAATGAGTTATTTAAATCAGATTCTCTGCGAGGTTTCTGTGCTTGAATGGATGGTCAGTTAGTTGCATATGGGGCCTGCACAAGTCGCCTTCTTCTGTTACAGCCTGGGGTTGATTGTATGAAAACGTGGTTAATTTTAACTATGATTAGCGTTAATCACTGTAGTTAAATCCTTAACTATGATTAGTCAACTACACAACTTAATTGCGTTGACACAAGCGCAGTTTATCAGATGATTAACTAATCACGAAGTTAACTTCCGTGGGCTTCGCGTGGGGGTAATTCAACACTAAATAACAAAAAGTATTCCCAAATTATTAACCACGGGTATGGATTTTTCTTACGATTGCGGACTCGTGCCTTCTCAAATTGGCGATATTTTCATTATTTTGCAGGCGCGGATCCAGCTAAATATCTGACCGTCGCACACTAGGCGGAGCATATCACGTGTTTGCACTGCCACCCAGCTAGGGAGTCCGGGGGCACGCCCCCCTCAGAGAAAATTTTTAGACTCCCTGAGTTTCCCACAGTCTCGACATTGCGCATTGATGGCGAATCAGCGTTTGCAAGCTCATTCAGGAGCTTACCAGGAGCTCATATGAATACTATATTTTTATAATAGTGTGTTACTTTTTAGCCTTTTAGCTATAGTTAATGGTAACAAGTACTACAATAAGTATTACAGTATGTTATATAAATAAATAGTTAACTTTTAAATGTAAATAAGTATTGAAAAGCCGTATTAGGAATGTTTACTTCTCATAATAATAAGAAGAATACTCCGGGCGACTCGAAGTTTCATCTAATCAACACTTTAATAACTTGTGCACGAACAATAACACAGTGTATAAACCACGCCAGTTAGCCCAGAATTCAGGTCAATACGAACTACGAAGACACTTCAAGTCAGGCTGCTCTAAGCGCGGCCATAGCTAACTAGACATCTGATTTGCTGGACGTTGTCAGTATCGCTCCCGCCGCATCTGAGCGACAGTAACTTGATTTCCGGCATCAACAGCCTGCAGGTCGTGCAGGCTAGTGTTTTAATCAGTTTTAATCACACTGTTGCTGCGAAATTCACATAAAATTACAACACTGGTGTAATATTTATTGCAAAGTAAAAGCACTCCGTTTGTGCTGATATCGCTTGTTTCCGATTATTCATGCCGATCATCGGGGTCCTATTTATTTCCTGTAAGAGAAACTTTACTACGTATAAGTCATGATCATCATCTCCGTGATTTTTGTATTACACAATATTGCGAATTCGCCCCTGGTTCTGAATTTCCGATTGTCGCTCGAGCGACATTCGCAACAGTCTGGATCCGCGCCTGTTTTGATTGAAAATATACAAGACAACAAGAATAAACAACAAAATGATTTAACAAAACAGGCGCTTTTACCACAAGAAGTTTGAGTTGAGTCGAACTACAACGTGCAGACAAAAATGGAGCGGTTTTATTTATGCTATGGCTTCTTCTCGGTATCTACGAAGCTTCCGAAGCAAAAATACATTCCGTCTTTGCCGAAATGAAAAAAGAAAGCTTCCCTGAGAGTTTGCAAACATCGGGCAGGTCTTCTCAGGTTAGATAACGATTGATTCCCGTTGACATGTTTACATTTTTTATTCCCAAATATTTTACTACAAAACAGCATTCAGCTGTTGCTGGTAATTAAATTTTGGAAAAATACCTTTTTGCTAACTTTTCGAAGAATTGTAGTGGAAAACGAATGACCAAGGACGCTTTTCGCTACTTGTAAACGAAATTTCAAGAAAATCGAAAGCCTTTAAAATGCCTCGAAAAAAGTACTTGCGAACATCTAAACGCTCGCGAAAAAGCAAGTGTGTTGTCGCTTCAAGGCAGGCTATCTTTAAAACACGGAATGCGGAATCATGGAATGGAATGCGGAATGGAACGTGGAAAGGAAACATCCGGAATAAGAAAATGCGGAATCTTTAAAACTCGGAACGGAAAAATGCGGAATCTTTAAAAGCCAGAATGAGAAAATGCGGAATCTTTAAACCTGGAGTGAGAAAATGTGGAATCTTTAAAAGCCGGAATGGGAAAATGCGGAATCTTTCAACACGGAATGGGAAATTGCGGAATCTTTGGAGTATTTTAAAAATTCTTTAAATATTGCTGAAGACAATCTTTGCACAGATTACTCACAACAAGTAAATAAACGCAACAACACTTTATCTTGTATTTAACAAAAGATTAACATCATTCATGGACTTTAAAGTCTATTGTTAGTAGAACCATTGCGATAAGGAACGAACCTAACATTACATTTACCCCATTTTATGCTATTAATATTCAATTTCCGTAAACGAGTTCTTATTAGTCAATAAGTGAGTATACTTATAGGAGTATACTTGAAAAGTTTATTGCCAGTAAAAGAGCAGAATAAACCAATAAACCGCTGCGCTTATTTCTGTGTTCAAATGTAAACAGTGTGCCATTTTGTGAAGATTTTAACAATATACTTCGAGATGCATCTCAATGGTGATTCATTAATTTCAGTGCACTTTATCCGCAAGTACACTCGAAAAATGCAAACTTACCCTATAAAACTGTGCAATTGCACTGCGAAAATGTTAGTTTCCCCGCAAAAATGTATAATTGCATTGCTAGTACTATTTTCTAACTGACCGAACAACAATGAATGCTAAATCTATTTTCTAGTAGTCTTTTGTCTCCAAAAATTGCAAAGCAACTTTATTAACTAGTAGAAGTAAAGTTTTCGTGCAGTAACGGAAAAAACATGCACTCTTGAGTTTTTTCAAGACTGCAAAGAACACCCGTCCTTCGGAGTCGCGTTATGTAGCAGTCTTTAAAAAACTCACTTGTGCATATTTATAAGTAATCACACTCGAAACCATACTATTACCCGTACTAATTTGTGAAAAGGGTGCACAATTTTTCGCGAATGTTTATTTGTACGTTTACTGAAATTGAATATTAAAATGTTTTAAAACAGACTTTGTTCATGTATCATCGGAATTTACAAGCACGCGTATATGAAAAGGAACTTGTAATTTAATTGCAGGTCTTTCATCCAAAATTTTCAGCTAAACGCTGTAGTTGTTCCTCCTGCAAGTGGGGGATGAACTCTCGACCAACCGAGAAAAGACCAGGATGAATAGCGGGATATCGCAGCAGAATACATTCTCTTCGCAAGTGAAAATGTACATTTTGTTGAGTAGTGCTTCTTTGCATTTGCCCTGTTATCTTGTCTCTGTACTCTCGTATATCACGACACATGATAACTAAGTTCTTTGAAAGTTTGCATGGTGATTATCTATATTTTAATGTAGAGTTTTGTGGAAACACCACGTAAATTTATA
>JAOBYK010352021.1:0-17154 GCA_025434845.1 Phenganax subtilis | reverse complement strand
AAAAGGGGGATTCTGGGACAAAATGCCCACCCCTCTTAAAAAATTCATAATAGTAATTTATACTAATTTTTCTAGGGGTTAGGACAAAATGCAAAAAATGGCATTTTTCCCGTTCCTTTTTTTGAATTCAAAATGGCGATAAAGTATATTTACTATTATGAAATTAAATTTTAAACACCCCTCCTTACACCCCCTCCCCCTCAAAAAATGAAAATCAACTTTTCTCTCTTAAAAGGGAGCCTTGTTAAAGAGGTATTTCTCTCTTTTTTCAAGGTCACTTTTCTAAAGGTTATTCAAGGTCACAAATTTTTCAACTTTTTAAAATTTCTACCTCCTCTCTTTTTTTACTTTTAAAATGCGGTCTCACGCTTTTATGTTTTAATACAGTTATTTATCGACAGTAAAAATTACTTGGATTCATTTTAAATTCAAAAAAAGAAATGGGAAAAATTGCCATTTTTTGGCATTTTTTCCTAACCCCTAGAAAAATTAGTATAAATTACTATTATGAATTTTTTAAGAAAGGTGGGCATTTTGTCCCAGAATTCCCCTTTTCACACTACTACAAATGACTCTAAATGACTCTAAATTTCTCTAAATTTTTACTCCAGAAAACTACTACAACAAAACTCAGTTTTCAAAAAATGCGCAAGTATAAATGACTATTACGAACAACGATCTCACTTGCATTTATTTGTTTTTTTACTTAATAAAAGAGACACAATCGACTACAAGTCAAATCAAGATCTTTCAAAATTGATTTCTAAAAATCTTTCACAATTGATTAAATGGTCTAAAGACATCAAAAAAGACAACATGTGTTTACAACATCAATCCAATGAAAATCCAAAATATTTTCACCTATTAAGAAACTCTTTTGAACTTGATGGAAAAGATATAAGATCAATTCATGAGTGTGATAAAGAATTAAGTGAATTTATTCTTGATAAACTTATCATAACTGCTTTTGAAAATGAAGGTGAAACGATAAATCTTCAAAAGTTTTCTGCAATAAGTTTATTAGATTATCTTTTAAAGAAGAAGAATATAAATATGGATGAAATAAAATTTAGATGTGTTTTGTACTACTAACATCCATTTTACTTTAAATCAAGATCTTTAAAAAATAAAAAAAAAAGTTGTTAAATAAATGAGACTCAATCATGGTCCTTACTTAATTAGTTTTAATTAAGGACCATGGAGTCTACAACTAATCAAAAACTTTTTAAAATAAAGAGAAAAACAAGGATATTCCTTTAAAAGTGATTCAAGAACTTAGTATATTAGACGGTAAAATTAAACGATGGGGAACAAAAAATATAGACAGGTATAAAAGTACTTTAGAAAATAATCTAAGTAAAGAAAACTATGATGGTGAATCTATGAATACTATTACAAATTATATTCATAAACACATGGATAAATATAAAAAACCTCAACAATTAATTTCGGATAATCAAGAATCTACGATAGAAACTCAAATTGTAAAGTCAAAAATGAATGCGTTGTATGATTGATTAGATTTTGTACTTAAAAACATGAGGAGTAGAATTTCAAATACTTTTGATAATTTTAAAAACAAAGTCGTAAAATTAATAAGATCAGAACCTCAAGAGTCTCAAGTTAAATTATTAGATAAAGCTATGAAAGGACAATTAAAAACTTTTGTACTGAAGAATGAAGATCTTAATTATTTAAATCCACGTACTTGGTTAAGAGAATATGCTAAACCTCACATGACTCCAATTTTAACGCTTCATAAAGATCATAAGATAGAGCTTATTTTAGTTTGTACTATGGTTAAAAGAGACCCAACAACTGATGAAATTGCAGATCAAGAAAAAGGTTACTTTAGTTCATCTTATCATAAAATATTACAAGGAACAAACATAGATCAACTTTATAAAAATAGGTGTGACAAAATCATATATGAGTTTGTAGAAGAGAGGAAAAAAGGTTCTGGGTGGGAACTTGAAGAAATATTAGAACTTCAAATTCATGTGGTTAAATATGATCCTATTCAAGGTTCTTCTCATGTTCCAACTCCAAAATATCTTGCTGATAAAAAAGCAATTATTAATCTAAAAAATGATGATAAACAATGTTTTAAATATGCTGTCACTAGAGCTTTGACTATGAAACCTGGAGATAAACATTGTGAACGAGTTATAGATTCTATAATAAAAGAATCAAAAAATTTGATAGGACAGGTATAAGATTTCCAACTCCAATTGAAGACATTAAGAAATTTGAAAAGAAAAATAACAAAAAAATAAATTTATTTGGTTATGACGATGAAAAAAAGCAGGTGTTTCCAACTGGACATATTCATTCTGATTAACTGAATATTCGTCTTTTACTTTTACGAAGAAAAAAGTAAAACATCATGTTTGTGATTTTTGTTTATCACATTTTTATAAAAGAGACGACTTAAAAGAACATAAATATTACTGTACAAAACATGAACCTACGAAAATAGAATATCCCAAGCCAAATACTTTTATTAAATTTAAAAACCAATTTCGAAAGTTTAAAGTTCCGTTTATAATCTACGCAGATTTTGAATGTATCACAGAACTTATAAATAACCATCTAGGTAAAAAGACAACACAATATCAAAAACATACTCCAAGTTGGTTCCTCTTATTTGATAAAATGTTTTGACGATAACATTTTTCCACCAAAAGAAGTTCATTATACATATGATCCTAACAAATCCAAGTCTGTTGAAGAGATGTTTGTTGAATATTTAGAGTCTGATATGAGGGACATTTACAACAGGTTTTATAAAAATCCTAAAGAAATGATTTTCACAGATCAAGACAAACAAGACTTTGACAATACAAACACATGTCATATTTGTCACAAGGTTTTTAAACACATACAAAACAATAAATATCAATTAGACAAAGTTAGAGATCATTGCCATTTTACAGGAAAATATAGAGGTGCTGCTCATAATAAATGTAATTTAGATTTTAGTAAACCAAATTTATTCCAGTTGTGTTTCATAATTTACAAGGTTATGATTCTCACTTATTTATAAAATCTTTATATGAGACTCCAGGTAGAGTGAATTGTATTCCAAAAACTGGAGAAAGTTATATAAGTTTTACAAAATTTGTTCCTGTAGATAAAAATAAAAAAGGAAGAACAATTTATCATCAATTAAGATTTATAGATTCTTTTAAGTTTATGAGTTCAAGTTTAGATTTACTCATTAAAAACTTAACACAAGAAGATCTAACAACATTACATTGTCTTGGAAGATTTTTCCCAGATCACCTTGAACTTTTATCCAGAAAAGGAGTTTATCCTTATGACTCTATGAGTAGTTTTTCGAAACTTCAAGAACCAAATTTACCTTCCAAAGAAGACTTTTACTCAAAACTTAATGATGAACATATCACAGATAAAGATTACTCTCATGCTCAAAAAATATGGCAGACTTTTAAAATGAAATCAATGAGAGATTACCATGATCTTTACTTAAAAACAGATGTTTTACTTTTAGCAGATGTTTTTGAAGAGTTTAGAAATGTATGCATGAAACATTATGATTTAGATCCTGCTTGGTACTACACAACTCCTAGTTTAGCATGGGATGCAGCATTAAAAATTTCAAAAGTTAAATTAGAACTTTTAAGTCAAAAGAATATGTATCATATGATAGAACAAGGTATAAGAGGAGGTGTGTCTATGATCACCAAGAGACACATAAAAGCAAATAATAAATACCTTTCAGACTACGACCCTACAAAACCTTTCATCTTTTGTCCTTACTTGGATGTAAATAATCTTTATGGATTTGCCATGTCAAAGTCTCTTCCTACGCATGGTTTTAAGTGGATGACAAAATCAAACTTAAAAAATTGGAGACAACTGGTTTGTATTTTAGAAGTAGACCTTTACTATCCAAAACATCTTCATGATTTACACAGTAATCTTCCATTGGCTCCAGAAAAATTAAAAATTAAATTAGATCAAGGTGTGACTACAGAAACACTTGTGTCCACTTTAGAGTCTAAAACAAGATATGTGATACATCATGAGGCTCTCAAGTATTATCTTGATCATGGACTCGTACTAAAAAAGATTCATAAAGGAATCATGTTTCAAGAGTCTCCATGGTAAAAATCTTATATAGATATGAATACACAACTTAGAGCCTCTTCTAAGAATAAATTTGAAAAAGATTTCTTTAAACTGATGAATAACTCTGTTTTTGGAAAAACAATGGAAAATATTAGAAATAGTATCAATGTTGAATTAGTCAACAATGAAACCAGATTTAGAAAATTAACAAATAAACCACAATTCAAATCACAAACAATATTTGATGAAAATTTAGTTGCTGTTCATAGTCATAAAACAAATCTACTTTTAGATAAACCTATTTACGTAGGTATGAGCATTTTGGATATTTCTAAAATTCAAGGGTACAAGTTTCATTATGACTATATAAAACCAAAATATGCTGATAAAGCAAAACTAGGTTTCACAGATACAGACTCTTTACTCTATGAAATCCAAACTGAAGATTTTTACAAAGACATTTCTCAAGACTTGGAAGAATGGTTTGATACTTCTGAACTTGTCACAGACAACCCTTACATCACTAGAAAATTTGTAGGAAATACAGGAGTACCTCTTAATAAAAAAGTTCTTGGAGTTGTAAAAGATGAATGTGGTGGAACACAAATTAAAGAATTTATAGGTTTAAGAGCAAAATTATATGCTTATTTGAAAGAAAACTCTGAACAAGTGAAAAAATGTAAAGGACTAAAAAAATCTGTTATTGACAAGTCCTTAAAAATAAAACATTATAAAGATTGTTTATATAGTGGTATTCCTCAAAGTAGAGACATGAATGTTATACGTTCTAGAAAACATGTTTTAACTTCAGAGACTGTTAATAAAATCGCTCTAAGTGCAGATGATGACAAAAGATACATCCTCACAGATAAGATTAATACATTACCTTGGGGACATTATAAAATAAAAGAAAAAAGCTAATAAATAAAGGAGACAATGATTAAAATTTTTAAGAATAAAGTTTTAAATTTATCTATAAACACTCACGTAGATAATAAACAAACTATTTGGTTTAAAGCAAAAGATATTGCATTAGCTTTAGGATATCTCAACACAAATAAAACAATCAAAGATCATGTAAAAGATAAATATAAAATTGAAGAAAAAAACTTAAGGGTAACAAATCGTTACCCCTCTAATACAATTTGGATTACAGAACCTGGAGTTTATGCTCTCATTTTTAAAAGTAAATTACCTGCAGCAGAACAATTTCAAGATTGGGTGTGTTCAAAAGTTTTACCAAGTATAAAAAATATGGATTTTATCAACAATTCAACACCAAGAATAAAAATGTATTTATGATCAAAGATGAGTTTAGTTTACATAAAAAAGTTGTAGATTTTATTAGAAAAACCTACAAAGACTTTGTCATTATGACACCAGGATTAGGAAAATTGCAAGATACAAGTACAAAACGTATAAATGCTTTTGTTAAAGGTCATCAAAAAGGACAACCAGATATTTTAATAAACAACTTACATAAAAAATACAATGGACTTTACATTGAGTTTAAATCACCTAAAACAGGTGGAATTTTATCTATAGAACAAAAAAGCACTTTTGAAAAATATGAAGAAAACAACTACAAATGCTTAATATCTAATGATTATGTGGAAATAATTATTACCATCGCAAATTACATGAAAGATGTCAGAATCATTTGTATTTATTGTAAAAAAATTCCTAGAAAATTTAAGTTCGATGAATCTAGAAACAATCATTATAAATATTTTCATAGGATAGACTTATAAAATAAATGACAACACCGGAGAATAATATTCGAGAAGAACTTTTAAAACTAGCAGACGCAAAAGAAATTAAACATTCTGTAACTTACATTAAAAAAGCTTCAGAAAAAACACTCGAAAAAATTTACAAAGATTATCAACGTTCGCAACTGAATGAAACGAATGAAATGCTAACGGATACGATTATTGGAAAATTCTCAGAACTAATGCAACATTTGAACATGATTGAAGATCAATCAGCACTTGGAAAAGAACTTGCGGATAATAAACCATTTAGACAAGACATAAAACTCATCTTAGAATACGTCACTCCTTATATTCCGCTCGTAGGAATTCTTTCAGGAGGCATCGTCGTAGGAAAACACGTGATTCATGAAAGTATAAATACACCTCCACAAGTACAAGAGGAAGAAATTGATTAATAAAATAAAAATAATAAATAAATTGTATAATTATACTTGAGAAACAAATGTCGATAATAAAACATATTGTAACCATTTTGTTGACAATTCTTATTTTTAAGTTGTACAACAACAGAAATATTGATAATTATTATTTTAAATTTGGATTCTATGATGGCAATTTTTCCTTAATTTGGAAACTTTTTTATCAAGGATTTCAAGAAGAAAGACTATTATCTAAATGCTATTTATTGTTTAACAAGACCTTTTACCTTTGTCTTCAAAATGAAGACACAATAAACTTAAACTAAAAAAAATAAATATCCATACTAGCAACTCACTAGTATGGATATTAAATAAAGAAATGTCATCAAGATTTACCAATTCATCTAAAAAGAGAAATAAAATAGATGAAAATTTAAAAGTGATTAAAGAAATGACAGACAAATCAAAACAATTTGTAGCTCCAAATTTAGAGTCAAATACAGATCCATTTAACATGATCATCGTAGGACCTACTTGTTGTGGAAAAACACATTACTTGCTTCAGTTTTTAGAATGAGAATACATGAATTATTTTGATCATGTTTTTTTAATTTGTCCTACGTACGAATGGAACAAAACTTATCAAAGATGGAAATATGATAAAGATGAAAACTTTTTTGTTATTCAATGTGAACAAGAATCAGTAGAATCATTTTTAAAACAAATTGTAGAGTTTGCAAAAGGAACAAATTCACTCATTATTCTTGATGATTGTGCATCTAGAAAATTTGCAAAAGGTAGGACTTCAGAATTGGCGAGACTAGGATTTTCAGCAAGACACTATGGCATAAGTACCATTGTTATTACTCAACAACTTACTTCCATTGCTAAACCTTATTGTAAAAACATTTCTAGACTTGTTTCATTTTACAATCCAAACAAGATGGACATGAACACACTATTTGATGATTACCTAGGTGATATTTCAAAACAAGAGAAAGATGATATATATCACAAGTTGAAGAATATCAAGTTCTCCAAGTTGGATTTATCTTTAAAACATCCTTATCATTACTCTGTAAGTTAGGCCGTCATATCAGAGATAATATCATCAATCACTTTTAAATCACTAAGTAACTTGGTTTCATCTGATTCTGAAAACTCACCAGTTTTCAAAATTAAGATGATTCGATTACAAACTTTTTGAAGCAGCACAGATATAAATTTAGTTTGTTCGACTCTTTTTGTTATGTTACTTTTACTTATCCACGCAGAGATGAATGTTCCAACTCCAGTGATGATCAGAGTAAGTGGATTCAGTATGCTTGTACCAGCTCCAACAGCTGTTAAAACAAGTCCTGTAGATTGTAAAGATACTTTAATTCAATTTAATTTCTTATATTTTTTGTGAAATGTTTGATACTTGTCATAGTAGTTATCATAAATTTTCATCAATTGATTACAAGTGTCTTGTTCAATTTTATCTGATATATGATTAAAACTTCTACTCAAATGATTCATTTGTTAGTAAATTACTTCTTCAATAATCTTATTTTTAAAATTAACAATACCATCGCTAATGACAAATATTTTACACATGACATTGGCACTTGTTTTTTCTTTCTTTATCTCTAACAACACACCATTTTGAGTATTGACTAGTTTTTTACGAGATCCAATAACATGCTTATCTTCTATCGTTCTAAGATCAATCACAAGAGCAAATTTATCCTTAAAAAACTTTCTTATGTCCATGTTGTTTGAATCAACCTTTTCCATAAAGAATCTCTTCGCTTCTGAATACAAGTCTTCTTTTTAATGCCTTGACTATAAACACGATTTGGCACTCCTTCGATGGTAACTTTGACAGAATTAATTTTAGGATACAAATATTCCTCACTATCTGTGATTTTTTTATTTCTAAATAACATCACAACAGCACTCATACTTTTTCTAGGAAGGTATATTGTTTCATTGACCAAAGTACTATCTTTATCCCATTCTACAGTTTTCATGCAAGTCACATGCTCAAAGTTGAGTGATCTTCCAGTGTCAAAAGTAGTCAAGGCTTCATTAGCCAAAGTTTCATTTTCGATCGTTTCATACTCCAATTCGATATTTTCCAAAGTGTATCCTTCTACACTTTCACCTGATTGCACTGTCATGATACTCGAGGCTTTTGGTAATCTCAATCTAAACTGAAAATTATGAATCATGGAATAAGGAGAGTACAATCCATGATCTCCAATGATCTTATCAAGTTTAACTTTCTGTTTTGTACCATGAACAGGTGCTATCAAAGCATCTGAGACTTTTTGTGTTGTACCAGTTTTTGCTCTGTCATCAGAACCAGATATTATCTTTCTTGTGTTTTCATTACCAATTCCAAAGTCTACAAGTTCATCTCGCGTATACTCGGGTAACCACAAATCTTTGTACACTTCTAATTCACTATGACCATTGTTATCATAGACATTTTCTCCACCCACTGTGATGACGAGTCTTTCTAGTAATAGTTTTCCAAGATTATTCAAGAACCAAGATTTGTCATTTTTGTTTTTAAAATCAAATTTCAAACACATGCTCTCAGGAACCAAACAAGCATCTGGTTTGAATTTTGGAATGTCCACATAAATCTCTTCTTCAGGATTGGCTTTGTTTGGATTAAAAGTAATACACTGTTTTGTTCGAATGCCTTTGATATCAGACATTCTTAATTTTTTAAATCCGGGTATTAATGTGTTCATTTATTTATAAGTATAATCTTTAATTTTTTCTATTAGATAAACAATTGTAAATATAAGAATAGCAGGAATAAAAAATAAAATCAAATCAAATGGACTACCTTGATTAAATAAGAGATAAAACACGATTCCACAAAATAACAAAAGTGCAAAATGACTTGTGATAAAATTTGTAAAGTCAAGTATACGAATAGAAAGAAAAAGCATTAATATGTTCCAAAGGGTAACGATTAATTTAATAAGCAACTCTATAAAAGACCACACAAACCCTGGAAGACTAAGATAATAAGAAAGTACACACCGGACATCATAAGTAGGTTTTCCTACTGGATAAACTGCATTACCTATTTTTTCACTTGTTTTTTTACCTAGTTTAGTTGTTGTGGTAAAATCATAAGTTTTGATGCCTGTAATAGCAGCTGCATAAGCAGCTAAAGAATAAGTGATCCAACCAGTTTGATAACCTATCAAAGTTGCTTGTCCTGCAGAATAAGTAGCAGCCATATAAACAGGAACTGCTGCCAAGTAAAATGTTGCTCCTCCAGCAACAGCTGCTAATCCCAAGATAATAGCCGTTTTTCCAATACTGAAAGATTCTTGTTCTTTTTGATTTACAGGTAAACTTAAATCAGTGACAGAATCATCTAAATCTGTAGACTTATCATTTAAAATATTATCTAGTTTTGCTTGTCTTTCTTTTCTTCTTCTTTTTAAATACTCCTCAGGTGATTCGTTCTTCTTTTTTATAGTATATGTTTTTATATATTTATCAGAGTTTTTACTTTTAACCGAATGTATAGTTATAGTATCCTCTGGTTGTTCAAGTTTTGTGATGGGAATTTTCTGTCCTCCAATATTATCAGTATCATCTTTTTTATCTAAAGTTATTGTGAGTTTCTTCTTTTTAATTTCTTGTGCACCTACTCCAAGTTTACTTTTTGATCCAACTGTATAATCTATAATGAGTCCAACAGCAGTGATTGCTCCAGTAATCATCGCAGTAGGCAAATACTTTATGAGACCATTTCTTATTTGTCTGAGAATGGATAACTTCTTTTGTTCTACGAGGACTTTGTGTTGTTGAGGTTCTTGATTTAGTTCTAGTCTTGCATCATCAGCAAGTAAAAGAGCATATTCTTCAAGCAATTTATATTTGTCATCTTCTGTTGTGTATTTGAGTTCTCTAAATTCACTTGCTTTTTTCTCTAGTTCTTGAATCGAAGTTATATCCTTCAACTCTTCCAAGTCTTCATCATCCAATTCTTCTTCTATTGACTTTATTCGACTTTCTAACCAAGTTTCAAGTTGGTGTTCTTCTTCTTCTTTTTGTTCTTCATCTCTAGCAAGGTCCACAGCCATTTTAAATTGAGGGTAAATTCTTGATATAGGTAAAGGAATCATGTCTCCTCTACTCATTTTATATACAGGTTTATTTCTGTATAAAATACCACTCCAACCTTGATAATCTCTTCACGTAAATTCAATGT
The DNA here is from genome assembly GCA_025434845.1 of Phenganax subtilis. Taxonomy (NCBI): domain Eukaryota; kingdom Metazoa; phylum Cnidaria; class Anthozoa; order Malacalcyonacea; family Clavulariidae; genus Phenganax; species Phenganax subtilis. The sequence continues at coordinate 6,694 of JAOBYK010352021.1, read as the reverse complement.
CTTGTGAAAGAGCTTTTGAAAATCTACCTTTATTAGGATCAATTTCTAATCCAGTGTATTCTTTTAATCTTTTTTGTTTATCTACAAGTCTCATATCTTCTTTCACTCCGATCAAGTGAAACTCAAAATCTTGGTCTTGGTCTTGGTCTTGATGAATAAGAGAGGACTCTACATCTTGATCATAATCTGGTTCAATAAAATAAGTTTCTTCTTCTTCTGGAAAGTCTTTTTTAAATTTGTTATCATAATCATGCAATTCTAGTTCCATTTATTTAATGATAAAAAATTATTCAAAATCTGTCCAATACTCTGAGATACCAGTTTCACTTTCTGTATCTGATAAATCAATTAAAGTTTCTGTATCTGATTTACTATTCTCATTTTCAGTATTTGATTTACTATCATTTGTTGTGTCTATATTTAATGAAGAGATGTAAACTTGTGGAATATATTCAGAATCAAAGGACTCACTTGATGAAGAATCATCAAGTTCAAACCTATAATCAGGAACTGGCTCGATACTCATTTTATTTATTGACCTGTTTTAATTTTTGAATTTCACTTTTCTTAATCCAAGAATTGTGCAGATTATCGTATCCTAGCCATTTTACAAATACTTTATCACCTATAGTTTTGAGTACTTTTTCAACTCTGTAAACATCATCTTGTTTATCTACAGGACTTAATTCTTGTTCGTAAAATTTACCAAGAATAGGTTCACCTTCTATGTCTTTTATTTCATACATGTTTGGATCACCTCGAAATACTTTTGAGATTTTGAAAATCTCTTCGGTGAAATTTGCCTCATATCCTTTCTCAAAAATATTCTTATACTTACTTACTCTAACAAGATCTCCAATCTTAAACTTGTTTAAAGGATACTCTCCAGTCCAATGACCATACAAAGTATTCCAAACTTGATCTTCATTAGTTTTGCTGACATCAGCAGGTTTCATAAGAATGATACCATGTTTTGTGTGATTATAATTATTCACTAGATCATCCAAAACACTTATCCAATCATAAGTACCTTTTGAGTAAAAGTATTTCCACATGATTGATTTTAAAGTTCTATTGAATCTTTCAACAAGGGCTGCTTTTCTTTCAGACATGGTAGAAAAGTATTTTATGTTGAGACTTTCTAACAAACTCCTAACTCCAACATTGTAAAACTCTTTTCCTTCGTCAAATTGAACTACATTGGGATATTTTCCAAATAGATCTTTAAACTCTACAAGCAGTTAATTGACAGCTTTTGTCATGTTTTTTGTGTCTTTTCTATATACAGGAATAGCAAAACCAAATCGACTTAATATTTCTATACCTGTGAGAATCCAATTAGTGCCTTTATATTTGTATCTAAGTTTACTCATATCCACCAGATCCATTTGTATTTGATCGGCTAAATTGTTAACATAAGTTTGAGTAGTTTTGTGTTTTCTTATGATACGTTTATATCTTGTATAGGTGTCTTGTGTTTTTAGCCAACTGCGTATTTGTTTTCTTGAAATGTTCAAGTCTTGTTCAAGTGCCTTTTGATAAAGTTTTTCAGCAGACATGTATCCTGTTTTTGGATCATGGTACAAGTTTCTAAGTTGTTGTTCTTTTGAAAAATTATTCATTTTATTTTATGTAAAGTTCAAGTAGTACAGTTCCAATATTTGTGTTTTCACCAGGACCTGTTGTGACGTCAAAAGTAAACTTGTTCCAAATTCCATTGTAAACAGAAACCTCACTCTCAATATCTTTATAATGAGAAACAGACCCACTAAGTGATTGAGTTGTGGTAATAGGTAAAGTTACAAAAGCAGAACTTCTTTTCCGGTAGAGTTAAAGTTTAAAGACTTGTTTACTGCATCACAATGTATGCTAACAAATTTTAGACCTAGGTTTATATTACACTCTCTTTCAGATTCCGTCCACATGTTTTTAGGTACTTTTTTATCAAGAATGAATCCAAAAAATGCTCCAAACTTTTTTAGGTTTAAATTTTCTTCTTTGCAATATATTTTACACTTGTTTGTTTAGGAGAGTTTTTCAAGTTCAATTTTATACTTGAATAGTTCTTTTTTTATATCATCAAATGTAAGGTAACCCACCGGAAGTAAAAGTGTCATTCCACCTTTGCTGATAAAATTATTTTCTCTAGAAACTATGTTTTTATAATTCCAAAAAATTGTAGCTGACTTGAGAAACAGTCTAGAACTTGAACTGGTTTCTATTCTTTTATCCAAATGAAGTTCTTCATGATGATTATTAATAATCACAGTGAGTTTGTTCATTTATTTTATGCATAAAATAAATAAATGAATGATAGTGAACTAAAAAAATATTATAAAGCTGTCTACGGTGAAAATTATAAAAAAGCAATGAAGATTTACAACATTCAAGTACAAAAACTCAAAGATGACTTTTCTAAAAAGTATCCAAATGCTGATTTAAGCAAATTTGAGTTTAATGTCATTGTTGATCCAGACACTTTGAAATTTAAGACATCTATAGACTATGATGTAAGTGATTCTTATGGAACAGACATTAGCTCAAAAACATTCAAAGACAAGTATTCTTATGCTTTATATTGGACTCCCAGAATTTGGAATTCTAAAGGTACAATCACTGGTTTAAAACTTGAAGACAACACTAAGATTGATTTTGAATCATTTGAGATTTATGTAAATGAATCAGACCATTTCAAGTGTCAACTTGAACCACTTAACATCAAGTGGAAAAACTCAAACAATGATTCAGACATTAGTAAAGCAAAATTGAACTATCTTGAAGATCCTTATTTTACAAGTCTTGTAGCAGCTTATGTATTATCTTACAAGTCATGAATGAGTATAGAACACATAACTAAGTTAGGTCAACCTAAAGTGATTTCAAGTATTAGTAAGTACTATTTTTATTATCATATGAAAAGGTTCTTGAGATATCCAAACAAACTAAGTGCTTATGTCAACAAAAATGATTTGAAGCTCATACAAGAGAATATTCCTACGAAAAAAGTATGGAAATATAAACTAAAACATACTAGAGAAGCCATGAGTTATTTCTTAAAAAAACATGACAGGTCAAAAATAAGAAATTATCACTACGTGTTTCCAAAACACGCTAAAAATATGGGAATTCTTGGGATTGGGTACGAGTATGTTGACAAAGTTGTTCCAAAGTCAGAATCAGAAGATTGGAAATCGTTCTTAAAAGAAAATTCTGATGGTCTTACTAAAACTGGACAAAAACTCTTACAACAAGCGACGGAAAGTTTTGTATACTGTATACTTGGATCTCAAGCGAAGACAAGATGGTCTATTGTGAACAAAGACGCAAAGAGTTCTCAAATGCAAGGTGTATTTCATAAACTCGTTCAAGACACTGTTGTACAAGATGATCCAACTGTAACAATAAGTAATATGAGACGTTCAATTCAAGATACAAATGTTATATTAAATATGGTGATGAGTCCGGGAATTATTCTAATACCTTCTGATATGATCATATTAGATACACCAATAGAAGGATTCAACAATACTTTAACAACTGCTACAACAAGTATGAAGTTTGGTAAAAATAACAAGATTAACCAAAGTGTTCCTAGTAACAGTTTTGTAGGTAAAAACAATGTCCTTAAAAATGACTCAAAAACTCTTACAAGTAGTCTTGTAGCACCTCATAGTCACCTTAAAAATGACTCAAAAGTCTCTAATAGCAGTTTTGTAGGTAAAAACAAGGTACCTAGTAACAGTTTTGTAGGTAAAACTAAGGTGCCTAGTAGTCACCTTAAAAATGACTCAAAAGCTCCTACAAGCAGTCTTATAGTACCTAGCGATAGTCTTACAAGCACAACTATGGTCGAAGCTGCAGGTTCGATGTTGATCTTTGGACTTTTATACCAAGATTTATACTTTAAATAAATGACTTTAAATTATGGTTATACGCAAAAACAAGAACCTGTACCTAACATTGTCAAAACATACTTGTATAATTTCTCTTATGAAAACTTACAAGGAAAGCAGGTTGGAATATTCCAAAAACATTAAATAGTGGTTATCCGGCGACTTCAATTTATCTACCAGAAGTAAATGATACAACAAAAATAGCACTATTAAATCACACCTTTGACAATGATTCTGTTATAAATAATTTAACTATAATGTATGCAGTTTATGCTTATATGAAAAATGGTGTAAAACAACAAAAATCTATAGTAACATTTAATATTCCCAAAAATAAAATAATTAATTTTGGAGGTTATCAAGCTGTTCCGCTCAACATTTCTGTTTATCTTAAAGATTATGTGACAAACGTAAATGATGTAGTTATGTTTTATATTCAAATCGTTAAAATAGCAGGAGGTAATTATGGAAATGAGTCTAATCTAAATGTTGCTGTGGAAACTGTTGCAGAGAATTAAGTTATAAAATAAATGAGCACTACAACTCAAGAAACACCCACTATTACTACTCAAGAAAAAGTTAAAGACCTAAAAAAAGTAGAACAAGGAAAAAAATTAGCTGAAATATTTAAAAAAGCAAAAGAAGCTAAGAAAAAGAGATTAGAAGAACTTGAAAAGCAAGCGAGTAATGATAAAAATTGGGGTTATACACCTGCAGTTGTCATAGTCTCAATTCTTGGAATTGGAGTATTTTGTTACATGAATTACAAGCCTCAACAATCAAATTTAATTGAAAACAAAAAGCCTGTCAGTCCTGTTGTTACTGAAAAACCAGAACGTTCTGTTGTTAAATTAGATACATTTGACTAAAAATTTTAAAATTATATTAATAAATAAATGGGTAGTCAACAAACACCAACAACAACAAAACAAGACTATATAAATAACATTTATAATGGAGTTGTATTGACAGCTTCTGCTGTTGCGGTTTCTCTATTAAGTAAAAAAGCATTTGGAGAGCCTTTAGGTACACCTCAAAACTTAAATGGAACTTTGAAGCTTGCTGGATCTGTTATGATAGGATCAGTCATTGTAAAATACCTCGAAGATAAGAATTTTATTCCAGAAAAAATTACGTCTTAAAATAAATGGTGTCTACAATAGCAGGAGGACTATTTAATGCCTTTGCTTTTGCGGGAGCCGGATTCTTATTTAGTAAATTGAATCACAAAGATTATGAAGCAGAAATGAAAAGACACAACTTAGCATTGGAAAAATTAGCATTTGAAAAAGAAAAATGGAATAAGAAAGAACTTGAAAGAAGAGACAAAATTATCAAGTATAAACAGGAATTATCAGATGCTAATATGGATATTAATACTACTAATCAAGCTTTAAGTCAAATTCATCAACTCAATTTAGACTGGGAAAGAGAGCCTGTATTAGAGGACTATTATAGACCTTCTAATGAGATGCAAGAATATCAACATATTGCTTCTGGAGCAATGGGTCTTGTTGGAGGTTGGGCACTAGGTAAATTAGTTTCTTTTATAATTTAGTAGTTTTATTATTAAATAAATAATGAATCCAAGTTTAAGAGAATTGATACAAAAAGCCAAAGATCTTGGACTAAAAGCTTGTTCGAGAATGAACAAAAATCAAATTTGTGATGCACTTAATATTGACAGGCTTCCTAAGAATAATAAATATGAAACCTTTTGTAGAGAAGCTATGAAAATACCTCGTCCTGTAAAGTTGATTCATTTAGATTCTGGTTGGATCGAGTCTTTTCCAAGTATTGGTAAAGCTGGTAAATTCTTTGATATAAATCCTGGGAGTATCAAACAAGCTTATGATAGAAACGTTAAATTATATATTCATGGAGATGCTTATAGAATCGAATTTCATAATCAAGATAAACATAAACCAGATCTAGGATAATCATAATGTACATAACAACCGTTTGTTGACAAATTCCTGTAGGCTTTAGAAACTCTCACCTAAGAAAAGTATTTTCAAAATTATTTTTTTAGGTTGAAAAAACCATGAGCCTAGAGGAATTTAAACTATGTAGTCCACTTGTCTCGCTTGAGTCCTCGAGAAGAAGACCGTTGTTTGTAATAGTAATTTATACTATTTTTTATTCTATGAGTTTTGTGAGAGAGTTTTGTGAAGTAAGTTGTAGTAGTTTTCTGGAGTAAAAATTTAGAGAAATTTAGAGTCATTTAGAGTCATTTGTAGTAGTGTGAAAAGGGGAATTCTCGGACAAAATGCCCACCTTTCTTAAAAATTCATAATAGTAATTTATACTAATTTTTCTAGGGGTTAGGAAAAAATGCCAAAAAATGGCAATTTTTCTCGTTTCTTTTTTTGAATTTAAAATGAATCCAAGTAATTTTTACTATCGATAAATAACTGTATTGAAACATAAAAGTGTGAGACCACTTTTTAAAAGTAAAAAAAGAGAGGTAGAAATTTTTAAAAAGTTGAAAAATTTGTGACCTTGAATAACCTTTAAAAGAGTGACCTTGAAAAAAGAGAGAAATACCTCCTTAATAAGGCTCCCTTTTAAGAGAGAAAAGTTGATTTTCATTTTTTTAAGGGGGAGGGGGTGTAAGGAGGGGTGTTTAAAATTTAATTTCATAATAGTAAATATACTTTATCACCATTTTGAATCAAAAAAAAGGAACGGGAAAAATGCCATTTTTTTGCATTTTGTCCTAATCCCTAGAAAAATTAGTATAAATTACTATTATGAATTTTTTAAGAGGGGTGGGCATTTTGTCCCAGAATCCCCCTTTT
>JAOBYK010352020.1:0-39669 GCA_025434845.1 Phenganax subtilis | reverse complement strand
TTTGTGCGGACACGAGCACTTTCAAGTCATTTAGAGACCCAGACCATTTCAATTTGTTCCTCTTTATACAAAAATAGTTATATAAAGTGTCCTTAGCAGTTATCATAGCTTCAGCCATAGCACCAGTCTGTCAACCTTACTTCTTAGGCGGAGTAAAAAAAAAAAACAAAAAAAACTTAGAACTTAGTACTTACTACAAACTTATCAGTTATTCATTACGAATGTTCCACATTTACTGGAAAAAAGTAAAAGTTATAAAAAGTTTGGAAGATCGATTAAGATCAAGACCATGAAAAGAAACAAGACCATTATTAGACCATGAGAGACCATTGAAAGACCATGGAAAGGTCCATTGTTGGACCATTATTTGGACCATTGCAGGACCATGAAAAGACCATTTATTGGACCACAAAATAGATCATTTTTGGATCATGAAGACCATGGAGAAGACATTGTTAGACTATGCATGCTTACAATGTAAGTGGGCTGAAACATGAAAACGAGGCCTAGGGGCCACAACAGAAACAATATGGCAAACAACTGTGTTAAAAACTCTTGTAAATGTTGTGCTGCTGCGTTGTGTAATAATGGATCTGATAACAGATAAGATTTACCTTTCCATGCATTTCCGATGGATGAAAGTCGTAGAAAAGAGTGGAAAACAAAAATGAAATGCCAACATGACAAATTTAAATCGAATATTTCGTTGTATTACTGTGGGGAGCACTTCAATCAAGACGACTATAAAATAAGCCTTACTGGACTACGCAGAGATCTAAAACCAAATGCTGTGCCCTACAAATTTCTTTGGACTGAAAACAAAGGATATCAGAGCTTGGAGAGAGCACAGCGACAAGAAAGTCGATCTCTCTTTAGAGATAAACTTGCAAGTGGTGACACCGAAGAAAATCCAGACAAAGGAGCAGAAGGACAGATATGTGTTGATGTTCCACTTTCCTGCCATACTACGGAGTCTAGTCATTCGATTGAAGAACTTTCTGAACTTGTACATCAATTAAAACTTCAAGTTGAGATTTCCAAATTTGGAATTGAACGATTCTGTGGAAGTGATGACGATATATTTTTCTATACAGGATTTCCAAACTATAGTACTTTGATAGCATGTTGGGAGTATGTAAAACCATCTGCAGAGTCACTGTTAACTTGGAACCATGCTCGAACCAAAGCAGACAAAAAATCTGGAGGCCCCTTTCCATATTTACGTACCAACGAAGACTGGAGACTGGAACTTGCATGAGTAGACTGCTCAGTAGCATGAACTGATACATGTGACTGCTCAGTTGTATCACTAACTTGACTTGACTGGAGACTGGAACTTGCATGAGTGAACTGTAAATTATTATTTCCAGTTGAAATGCTGAATCCATGAAGTTGTGTGTGCAAAACTGAACCTTTTGCAACTGGTCCAATCAAAGTGTCTACAGTAGGTATGTCAGTACCTTCAGCTGGCAACATTAAGGCAAATGGAATATTCTGATTTACTGCTTGCAAGTCATTTTTCAATTTTACTATAGCATGTGGGTCAATTTGTTTTGCCTTTAATGGTCTTGGGTCATAGAACTAAGAGTGTATACCTCTTTTCCTTTTACTCAAAACATCAGAGGCGTGCCTGGGTTTTTCAATACATGTAGCCATCACAGGATAGAATTCTACTTCTCTTTTTCCAGCCTTACCCCACTGCTGCGGCTTCGATGTGCAAGATATTTGATCTTTTAGCTCACCTTTTCGACTCATATCTTCTAATATCCAAATGACGGCCATGACATGACAACAGCATTCACTTTTGGACGCAGGGCACTGTTTATCACAAGCAGCAGATTTCACTTTTTGTGTTGCTGAATTTTGTATAATTAGTTTTATTTTATATTTGCAATCCCTTGAATACGATGCCCAGCAACGAGCTCTGACCAAAACATACATTTGTTCTGGTATTTTGTATACTTCTACGTCGTGCACAAATTTCATCATTCGAAACCCTTTGTCACTTGAGTTAAAAGTTACATCGATGTTTTTATACTTTTAGAAGTCTTTGCTGTGTTTTTCAGATGTTGAAAAGCATCCATAGGCACAAAATTAGGTAGAACAGTAAAGTTCTTGTTGAACAATGAAGAATCAGCAGGCGGGAAAACAATCAAATCGCTATTTGTTAATATATTTGCAACATTTGGTGATATATTCTCCTGATTATCATCATTGTTGACTTTTGCTTTGGTATAGCTTTTACATGGACCTGGATCATACACATTATCTCGATATTGGGGTAGTGCATTGAAGGCTAAAACTCTGCAAAGAACAAATAAATTGTGAACAGACAACAGGAAATAAATTTTTCACACGCAATAGCGCGTAATATGCAACAACACTTACTTTGCTACAAGATCTTTCTTTGCGCCTTGCTGATTTAGTCTTCTGCATCTTAGCCAAAATTTTAGCTTATCGACGGTCCACTTAGCGACTGAGCTTTCATCTTCGATATTTGAACCAGGAATGTCTTTCGGAAAAAGTTTTATGTCTTCTAACTCAGCCATATCGTATTCCACATTACTGCAATTATTTATGATAATTTGCATTTGGGCCCTTAGGCCTCGTTTTCATGTTTCGGCCTGCTTACGTCGTAAGCATGTACAATGAAAGACCATTTATTAGACCATGAAAACAGACCACTATTGGAGCATGAAAGACCATGAAAGACCATAATAACAAGCATTTATTGGACCATGAAATGGATCATTTTTGGACCATGAAAAGGACCATTATTAGACCTTGAAAGACCATGAAAAGAGAGCTTGAAAGACCATTTATTGGATCATGAAAAAGGATCATTATTGGAGCATGAAAGACCATGAAATGGACCATTGTTCGACCATTATTGGTTCTACCGATATTTGTGATCAAATGTTGAAGAAAATTAAAAATAATTAAGAACAACTCACCAACTAATTCATTCAAACCGCATGACCATGAAAGACTATTGAAGAGGTGAAATGAGAGGACATGTCTGGACATGAACATGGTGGCCAAGATCTGCCATTATAGTGCTTGGCTTCAATATTTTTTCTGCGTTCTGTCATTTTTTCTGTTCTTTAAATACATATTTGTGTTTTAAAAATATATGTGTTCTGAAATATTTGTGTGCTTTGAAATATATTTATGCATTGCACTTATGGCAACCGTATGCCGCGCTTGTTCGAAGGCGGTGCTCAAGAGGGCAGCGGTTGCTCTGATGGCCCATCACGATTTTCCCGTTCTCTTTTAAAAGCAAGGATCATCATAAATTTGTAGTGGCCATCGAATCTGATTTTAGCTGACCACACAAAGGTGGATTGTTACCATGAACGACCTGAAGTAGGCAGCCTGGTCGAGAACTAGAAGTATTATAGAGTAAGTGTCAAAAGTCACTTTCCCGAGAATTTCATTGGTGAAGTGAGTGTCATGTCAGAGTGAAGAATTAAGCTGTCTCCCCAGGAGTAACTCATGAACAAGATAATATGTTATCCACCAGAGATGACAAAAAATCAAGTGTCATTACCCGAAAATGATACCTTTGGATTTTAGACGACCATGGTCAGCGTGCAGCCTTAAAAGTGCACCAAATTCGTCAAAATTTATTTAAAACAAATAAAATGCTACATTATTTATGTCGTTCTTTTGTCCGTTTTGGCTTTTAAAAAGTTGTTGCTAAAATAAAAGGCATCTTGACCGAAACCTTGGGAAACCCTGTCTCCCTCGATCCTAGTCAATAAGTGATAAATACATGCGAGCCACAAAGTTTTGTGGGTGTCAAAAAATCTTCAAACTTTAAGAATTTTCATTTTTTAATACTTTTCTATTTTAAAAGGCTTCTTAGCAGTGAGCACAGAGAATTGTTTGCTGCTATGCAGTACCATGTAGGTTACCCGATTCGTAAACGTTACATAAGGGAAAATTTCAAATATCGATGTCTTCCATTTTAAGACGACAAGTCCCCACAACAAAGATGAAGAAAAACCTATTTCATGAACTGTCATCAGTTTCGGAGTCAAATATAAAGCATCGAATAGCACGAACTGCTTAGAAGTAAGTGCTATTTTCTCTGTCCTTCCATTTACATATCATAGGTTTTTCAGATTTTGACTGGTTGAGCAAACAACGCTCTGATTGGCAAACATTTTTGCCTTTTTTTTGGAAAAAGACTGCCCACTGTTGTTGGAATAGGATTCTGTACAATGTAGACAACATCTATATTATGCGCAAAATACATACTCCAAATCTTTGGTAAATATCCTTTCTTTCTTTAGAAAACAATTTAACAAAAACAAACAATCAAACATAATATTTTGGTCCTGTCCAAAAAGTACTTGAAAAATATATCAGTGTATTAAAAAATTATGTTCTATTTCCACAAAACTACTCAGAAAATAATTCTAACACCCTGCAAATGTATATTGCATTGCTAAAACAATACATGGACATCTTTCACAGCTAGTACATTTTATTCCAAGGGAAAAGCATCAATCTGTTCCTTCAGAGGTCTGCTCTTCGACACTTGTATGCTGTTTCCTCACATCCGTAGTTTGTTCGTCAGCATCTGTAATCCAGTCACTCACATTTGCACCCTTCCCGTCAACAGCTGCTATTCGCCTGATATCATCCGTAGTCTGCTTGTCAACATCAGTGGTCTGTTGGGCAAAACCCCTAGTCTCTTCTTTAACATTCAAGCAGTTTTGATTATTGTGCAACGAGTTTTTCTAAAAGCAGAATGAAAGTGTTCAATGAAAGATATAATCTCATAACCAGAACCGTAAAGACCGAAACTCCAGCAAAACGGGTTGCAATTTACATGTTAAGAAGTGCAGACTTCTATAATCAGAATTAAGGTACCACAAACAAAATGTCAAAGAACAATCTTGCAAAAACATAAAATATTACACGGATTGGGATGTTACAAGAACAACTACCAAATTCATTGTTATTTCCATGTAAAGAGCAATTCAATTTTCTTGCTAAATATGACCTAATATGAAATGTGCTTGAAATAATTCACAAAAATGGAAGAACAAGGACGTGAAATAGCAGAATGTTTGACTAGAAAAAGCTGACGTAAATGAGTTCCAAGAAATCGTTTTAGGCCAGGACCGGCCATGTGATTCAGTACGGTTTCCCATCCACATGAAAGAAAATAAAGCTAAGGGTCAAAATTATATTGGATTCCACACGGGGGACTCTACTAAGTATCGACGTAATAACAGGTGTTCGCCTGCACCACAGAATTTGCTGTCTTCGCCCAACAAATTAAACTGCACTGCTGGTTACACAAACATGTACTCAATTTTCAACAACATGTTTTACATTCTACTATACTACGACACACTTGTAATTTTTGACAATCGTGGGCTAACATGCTTAACTCTGTACACTGAAAAACTAAATACACCATTCACACATTTACTTATAGTCCCAGTTTGGAACTGTCCTGGCATTAGTTCAATTATGTCAAAACAGAGTTGTTTGGCTTAAATCTAATTTACAGAATTTGGGAAAAACAATTTACTACAATTTGGCAAAAACAGCTACGATATTCCCTATGATTATATTGACCACAAAATTCCTATAATTTCCTGCACTTTATCTTTTCTAAAGTATGTTTATGAGACTTTGGATAATTTTTATGCACAAATATGAAACACAAAACACACGAAGTACAATTTATTCAACACCCTGGTGTCCGCTAAGTACATGGTGTCTGCTAAATACAGCAAGACTGTTAAGATAGATTAATAGAACCTCTAAGTAATCAATATTTGCAGTCATACAAGCTGAATTACTATTGATTTTGCAAAGTTAAAAAGACAAAACCATTGTTTGTTGAAAACCTGCAGTGACCTTAACTAGTTACATGATATAATAATGCTACATACAGTACAACATATATTACTACAATATTTAATGTAAAAATGAATCTAAAAATATATTTACCGTGTGACATTACGAGCGTAATGTGGGATAAAGAATGTACAATATCTGTTTCTATATTATACATCAAGGGAAGGTTATATTCTCCGGCAGTACTTAGATTACTTGACCCTCATTTTGTTAGAGGAAGTAAGTTTTTCAATTTATGCTCACTATTTGCCACAATTGACAAAAATAGATTTGAACACAGCTCTTCACTTCTTTGGTAACTGTGTCTAAATTTGCATCTAAATCCTCCAACCCGTTCGAAGATTTGAGAGAGGACATGATACTACACCATGGGATATTCAGAAGAAAACGGCAGTAGCATGTAAACGGTGTGTTCTGGGAGTAAATTTATGGAAATTAGGTCTAAAACTTAATTAATTATGCATAGTACAATCTTGAACAAGCTGCCACTTGAAATTTCAAAAATTAGCAATAAATAGAATTATATTTTACCACCTGCCAAACATTCATAATACCATCTTATAGGAATCTATCATGCCTAAACTTGCCCGATGACATCATTAAACTACTGGCTAAAACTTAATTAAATAAGCATAAGACATTCTTATACTGACACAATCTTATACAAATATGATCTTATACTAAATTGCCACCTGCTAAATATGCAAACCATCCAATGCACAGAATTCAAAATTGAAACTTTTTGCCAGAATCGAAATATCATTAGTAAAAAACACAAGTAACACAAACCAAACTCACAAAATTGATTGTCAAAATTTCTATTATGGAAAGAATCAAACAATGTCTAGTACAATATAGTCTAATGTACTAAATTCAAAATCAAAACTTTCTGGCAAAATCGAAGAACCTATAGTAAAAAACGCAAAGAATACAAAGCAAATTCACAAAATTGATTTTCAAAATAAAAAATCGGGAGAAAATCAAACAATGTCTAGTACAATAAAGTCTAATGCACAAAATTCAAAATCAAAACTTTGGAAAAAATCAAAAAACCTATAGTAAGAAACACAATGAATTTAAACCAAGAAATACTATCAAGAATGAAGTAAAAGTTAGCAAAGGAAGAAACCACCAGAGCAGAGACAAACACCAGAGGATATAAAAAATTAGAAAATATTTGGAAACTTTAACCAAATATGCAAAAAGAATATCCACCAAGATTTGAAAGACGAACGAAATATAAGAGTAACTTAGGAGCAAATGTGGGGGAGATTATGCAAGAGCAAAAACAACAAAGACAAGAGAAAATTAAACAAAAGAATATCAAGATTGAAGACCATCGTAGAGCAATTGAGAAAAAGAAGAAATTACTACAAGAACTCGACGACGCAAAGAAAGTTTTAAATCTAAAAATTAAAGCAGAAAACATTCTAATTAATACGGCAATAGAAACTGAAAGTCAGATTCAACAAAGAGTAAAAAATCAAAGTAAGGTTTATAAGATAATGTCAAAACAAGTATTTTCTTTAAAAAGAAAGTCCACAGAAAAAATTAATAAAACAAAAAGTTGAGACAATATGTCAAGGTGACACAAAAGAAGTAAAACAAGACGCGGTTATACGAAAAGATATCATGAAAAATGCTGCAAGCGATAAAAATAGTTTAATCCAAAGACGGTGCACAGATATTTCTATTTAATGAAATCAATTCAAGCTGGTATATAGGGGGGTTTAATATGGAATGTGTTAGTAAACTAGATGTTGTCAAACCACAACAACCTCCAAAACCAACACCAACTAAATGAGTAGAGCAAGTAGGAGATTAACAGTATAAAGCAAAAAGTATTATTAAGGAACTCAAAAACAAGTTAGGCAAACGAGATAAACGAGGAAAAATTATGATTGAAGCTAGTAAGAGTTCAAAGTCAAAGGATCCAGAATATATTAAACTTTCTAAGATAAAATTAAAAGAGTTTCCAGGTGAGTCGAATCGACTTAGAGATAAACAAAGAAACTAGACAGAGAGAAGTAACTACTTTGGTAAGAAACAACAAAAATTTAATAACTTATTCAATACACCTCTTAAACATATTCACGTTAAACCTCTCTAGCCGATAAAGAATGTAAAGCCAATACTAGACGTGCCTTTCAAAGACATATGAGTTGAACCTATCAAGCCCACAAAGAATAGAAAGCCAATAGTAGACAGACCTTTCAAAGACATAGGAGTTGAACCTATCAAGTGGAAAAAGACTATAGAGCCAACATTAGACGTGCGTTTCAAAGAGATTGGAGTTTAACCTGTCAAGCAGATGAAGTATATAAAACCAAGACCTAAACCAAGACCAAAACCTAGAACTTTTTTGAAGAAAGTTAAACGAGTGGTATGATTGGCTAGTAGACCACATTCGTGAAAATATAAAAACTAGGGTCTCCAATAAGTATAATCAAATGGAAAATCAAGTTATGAATAAGTCCCCAGAAATCAAACTCAAAAATGAAGCTCTGAGAGTAGACTACAAACTTATACAATAGAAGGGGAGGCTAACTATGATCCAGAATCTCGGTTAAAGATCTGTGCTAGAATGATGTTATAACATTATTAACAAGTCTCATAAATAACAAGGTAGAAGTAATTTTAATATGTTCGATGATCAAGAGAGATCAACGCTACAGAAAAAATAAAACTTTGAGACGTGGATCACTTTAGTTCGGCGAATCATAGAATTTTAAAGGGAACAAACATTAGGAAACCTTACGAGAAACTGGTGAACAAAATTTTGACTTTTTTGGCTGAAAAAAACAACGCATATATGTCACATAAGAACATACTTGTATAATTTCACCTACAAATCTATAAGCTCAAATTGGACATATCTATACAAAAATGGCACTCAATGGCCGACCAACCTGGTTTGTTTGCCTAATATTTATGATCAGAAAAAAATAACGTTGTTGAATCATGCATTTGACGATGCTCAGTTTGATAACTCACTATTATATAGTATCATCGTGATCAGTATTGATAAAACAACAGAAGATTCTGACAGAAAAGAAATCAATGTGCACGATGGAAATTCTCCTTTCGCAGTTTTTGGCAATATCCTTTGGGTATTTTGTTCTATTTGAAGAATCATTTCTCAGATGTTAATGAAATTATCATGTTTTATATTAGATTTAAGAGAACATCTACAAAAATCTTGGGTAACGAGTCCAACTTAGATAATTCTGTTCAGACGATGGAGTCCCCAAGGACAACTGCGTAAGTTTGCGTAACAAGTTGGCATGTTTTTGCTTGAAATTACATGAAAATCTACTTAAAAACCAACCAAGAAATTCTCAGTAAGTTTTAAGTAAAGTTGTGGTAAATTCAAGCATACAAAAATCTACTTGGGTTTAGTTGAAAACTACTTAAAACCTGTAACAGTAAAATTTAAGCCACTTTATTGTAAATTCACAGTAAACTCAAGTGTACTTAAAATCTACTTGGGTTTACTTGAAAAACTACTCAAAACCTGTAACAGTAAATCTTAAACAACTTTATAGTAAACTTATAGTAAATTCAAGTGTACTTAAAATCTACTTAAGACTTGGTCAAGCAAAATTTACGTAAAATAATCACAGAACCCGTAAAAACACCTGTTATTATTACGCAAGTACGAGCAGAGTGAGTCAAAGATCCGAAACATGTTGAAACTGGTAAGCGACTTGCCGCAATATCAAAACAGGTGAAGAAGGTGACTCAAGCAAGAATACAGTGATTCACACAATAGTGACCCCTGGGGTTATTCACCTATGATTGTCATAACATCTATACTTGGAATTGGAGTCATTTGTTACATGACTAGGTCCACAGTTCATCAAGTCAATATTAAGAAGCCCTTAAGTTCTAAAGTTGAAAGACGAACACAAGAGGCAACACCAGATCCAACGATAACACAACTTAGTGATCTAAAACTAGACATGTTTGTCTAAAACAAAGTCAAAGATTTTTTCCCTATAATAGATGACTAACCAAAGTAAAAAGAAAGAATATATCAATCAAATTTACAGTACAGCTGTGTCGACTGCCTTGGGCGTTGGCATGACCATGTTGAGTAAGAATGCATTTGGAGAACCTTTGGGTACACCACAATTGATGCACGGAGCTTTAAGCTCGCTGGGCCTGTAATGATCAGATCTGTACTTGTGAAATACCTTGAAGATAAAAAATTATTCCTGAAAAAATTGACAGTAAATAATGGCTTCTATGGCAGCAGGTGAACTATTTAATGCAGTCGCTTTCGCAGGGGCTGGGTTATTGTTTAGTAAATTAAATCATTCTGGTTATGAGACGGCATCGAAAAGACACAAGTTGGCTTTGGAAAAGCTCACTTGGATAAGGAAAAGTGGTATGAAAAAGAAGTCTCTAAAAAAGATAAAATTCAAACATATAGACAAGAACTCAGTGATGCAATCAAGACATCAACACAACAAACAATACCTTAGCTCATATTAAAAAATTAAAATTAGAATGGACCACCGAACCCACCTTAGACAAATACTACAAACCTTTGCAGGAAATGCAAGAATATCAAGTCATCACGACGGGTGCCATGGGAGTCGTAGGAGGTCAAACATTTGGCAAACTAATGGGGGTGTATATGTTATAAGTAAGTAGTAATCAAATCTTACACTTCATTTGAAAATCGACACTGTTTTTTCTCACCAAATCCTACGTACAATAAAAGAGTGAACAACTCAAATTATTGTAGCAGCAATCAACTAAGTTGAAACCCAAGTCTAAAACAATTCAAACAAAAGCTAAAGATCTACGTATCAATGGGTGCTCAGAAATGAATAAAGATCAAATTTGCGAAGCACTCAGAATCGAAAAACTTCCTAAACATGAAAAGTATGAAGCCCACTGCAGAGAACAAATGACGGGAAGTCGTCCGGTAAAAATTATTCATTTAGATTCTGGGTGGGAAGAAAGTTTCCAAAGTATCAACAATGCAAGTCAATTCGTTCGAATAAATCCCGGAAGCATCAAACATGCTTATCGTAAATGCTTGTTTTAGTGCCCCTCCCAGTTAAGTGCCGCTCCCGGTTAAGCGCCACACTCAGGACAAGAAAAGTTTAATAAGTGCCACACCTTTGCAACTATGGTGCAGCGCTTAACTTGATAAGCTCTACCACACAAATAATGGATACTATCACGGGAACAGTTCACACTATAAATCATGAAAACAGTTTTTGTTAATTTGCTAGGTGTTTGACCAATAAAATTTTTTCGGATAAATTTTTAGTCTAAACTTATTTATTTAATAAGCGCTGCTTCCGATTAAGCGCCTCTCCTGATTAAGCGCCGCATCCAGAATCAAAAATATTGAATAAGCACCGCGGCGTTAAAATGAGCATTTACGATATGATAGAAATGTTAAATTACATGCGAAAGGTCAACCTCATAAGATCGAGTTTCACGATTGGGCGAGTCCGGGCAAGTCCATACCAAGACCGAAAAAACAACAACTCATAAAACCTCTCGTGAAAGTAATAAACACTAATAATAATCATACTAGATGCTTTGAAAGCATTGACAAAGTCATAAAATGTTTTAATATTCATCCAAAAGATATATAGCAACAGGTTACGTTTGTAGATGTGAATGAGCATTTTCATAGTATGACTTACAATGGTGAAGATAAGTCATTCATGCAGTTAAATAATAGATGACCTCATTCTCCAGTGATGATCGTCCAACATTTTACACTTGGTGTAATGATGATTGCCTTGGATTTAGAAATTGTCAAGTACATAGTAAGCCTATATTAATTTAAGTTTAAATGGTCAAGTATTGTAATATATATATTATATATTATAATATTTTTGAATCTTTTCTTCTGTAATTAAGTCTCACTTAGTTTTTTATCCTCGCTTTGCTCATACTTAGTTTGTAGCATCCTTTAGCTAATATGTTTATTCGATCTTTGAGAATGACTAGTTTGTCATCCTTGGAACTTAGAGCCATTTTTCCAATGGTTTCTAAATATATATTATGTCTTCTAGATCTTATAGCATTCATAGATCTAGTTTGGAGAATTCCACTGAATAAACAATATTCGTAATCTTCGAAACCTAACATTTTATCTTTCACAGATTTCTTAACACTTAATTACTTAAAAAGACTGGCCAGGCAATAAAATTAATTGGTGATAAGTCTGCTATTAGTAAACAACACATATGGACTAAGTTGACCCGTAAAAGTGTTCCATTTGGCAAAAACAGCACAACCTTTTCAATGTAGGTTTCTCTTCCAGTCATTTTTCGGTTGCAATCGAACATAACAAATGTTCAAACCTGTCGTTGATGCTGCCAAGGTGGATCAGCTTGATCAGAACATCTTCGCAAAGCAAATTTGTAAACAAGAAAACCACTTAAGCCAACGGTTTCCCAGTATTTTTCGACCGTATAAAGACCTGAAATAAAGAATGGAAAATTAGAAAACTTGCTGAGACAGTGCTGTCTGCTATGACAAAATATTCAAAAAACACCAATTACACAGATGACTCGCACAGATAAAAGTAGGTGGAACTGGGTACAACTGCGAACATTATTTATGAATAACTATAGCAAGGTAATAATTATGCAACTCAAAATGGCACTTGAGTCAAGGGGCAATCACCAAGAACGAAAAAATCACATGATTGACTTTGTATTTTTTTAATCGTTTTTTTGACTGTTCAATTATTCCCATGGTTTTTTTAAAATTCTTGATGCAATCATATCTAACTTGTCAAAATTTTGCAGGTTACTTTCTGACTTTTTGATATTTTAGTGATTTTTTCCATGATTTCATGACTCTTTTGTCATTCATTCTACTAATCCTCATGTTTTGAATGACAAAGACTTTTATGATTTTTAAATTTCTTGTTGTTCTTTAATTGCTGCATGTGTGACTTTTACATGATTATTCTGGAAATATATGTGATTTAAATTAGATATTTGACATCTGGGCTTGGGTTGGGATGAAATGCGGATGCGGATGGGCAAATATGGATGAGGGGATAAAACCCAAATGAGGGCATAAAATCATTCAAATATTCAAATTGCAACTATTTTTTATACCCATCCCACATTTGAAAATGAAAACAAGATGGCACTGTGCGTGGGCTGTGAAAATACGTTACTGTCTACTGCCTGTCCTTGTCTCCCCTTTGTGCAAAGTTCTACAGCTCCAGTGGCGTAACGGACTTTGAGGGGGCCCTTAGGAGAATTTATTTCAGGGGCCCTTACCCCTAACATGCAGTCTTACGTTGGAACTGTAGTACTTCATTTGTTCAAATACGTTTGAGTTTTCAAAGTCACGACGTCATCATTGATTGGCCAGGGGCTCGTAGGAGGTCAGGGGCCCTTAGGAGTTGCTCTAACCCTGACCTTAGTTCGTTACGCCACTGTACAGCTCTATGCTTACCGAACGCTTTTTACTAAGTTGTGATTCAACCTCGAACACAGCAGAAATTAATATGAAGATCATACTTGTAGAATAAGATGATCATTTATAATTCTTATGACACAAGTAGTTTCTTTACCATCAGCACATGACGTTCATTTAATCTAAGATTTCAGCCCATGTACCCAGGCCATTTTCAGAGAAACAACTATAGTATCAACAATACAAGCAAGTGTTATCATACTATCATCAAAGCTTTAAAGAATATGTATAAGATGAGCATGTGTTTGCCAATGTCGTATACTAACTTGATCAACACTGTAGAATATAACTTGCAAAATAATACAATGGGCAAGTAGACGATAAATATAAATTTTCATTTAGTGCCCTAGGTATATATGTTTTATTCAACTGTCTAGTAGTTGTCAACTGTAAACTGGGTCATATTTCCTTTGTATCACTTGAATTAATAAACTTTCTCTATTGTGCTCAAACATGTGACACCACCACATGTCTTGCCATTTTGAGACTCAAAATGTCTCTGTTTGGTGGTTTTTAAACAAGCGATGTCGCATAATGTGTGCCAAACATATATATCTGGGGCACTAAATGAAAACTTATAGTGGTTATGGTAAAAAAGCTACATGTGTTATAATAATTATAAATGCTCATCATAGTCTACAAATATGATTTTCATATTAATTTCTGCCATGTTCGAGGCTGTGTCACTATTCAGCAAAAAGCATTCAGTAAACATAGAGCTGTATAACTTTGCACAAAGAAGAGACAAGGAGAGGCAGTAGAGAGTAACGTATTTTCACAGCCCACACAGAATACCATCTCGTTGCCATCTTGTTTTCAGTTGTAAGTTGAATCAAATATTCAGTTGTAAGTTGAATCATTTTATCTCCTCATACATGTTGTATCCCCTCACCCGTGTTTTATTCCCTCATCCATATCTTATTCCCTCATCCATATCCTATTCCCTCACCCGTTGTTTTGGAATCTTAGGACGCTTCTTTATTGTGTACTGTGATGCGGTTTAGTTTTGAGTTATAGAACCTAGGGTAAAAAAGCTGGGGGACTTTTGTGTCGAGCATGTGTTCTGGGACACAGAGTTTTTTTTAACTTCAGACGTCTTGACACCCTTTTAGACGTTATTTTTGTATTGAAATCTGTGGAATATACGATTACAAATATCAAGCGTGCCAGTTCCAGTTTTTTGAGAACAATTTGGTCCTATGAGCCACATTTAATAGCACTAAAGACAATATTTCGCGACGGAAACTTTGATATTTTGGGTTGAATGCGACTAATGTGAGCGATAATGATCAAGATATTCCGCCAGAAACTTAAGCTATGGAAAAGGCAGACCTCTCTGATCAACAGGGGCATCCAAAAGATGAAATTATGACCAAAACAGCAGACGACACAGCAAGTATGGCAAGCCGAAAAGTTAGAATATTACATAGCCAAAAGAAATTAGGAAAGACTAGACTCGTGAAAGCCAGAAACAAACTTGCAGACTTTGTAGACAAAAGAGGTCTTGGACTTGGCACCCTAACAACTACAACTGAAATAAGAAAAGGAACTCTTAAAGTTAAATTTATAAGCTTAAAGAGATTATTGCACTAGACCATTGAAGCCCTTGACAAGGAAGTAGAAGAGCTAACGGTCAATATTGACGTTGTAAAAGTGGCCGAAAAGCATGTACGACAATGGCTAGTGATGGGCGAAGAAAAATCATACACAGTCTCATTTAACTCAAAATGGAAGGTCGCTGATGATGAAGGCTCAGTACTATCTGTTCAGTCGTCATGAGCATTGAAGAGGCGAAGAGAAGCTGATGAGTCAAAGGACAGAATTTTGGCTTTAGAGAAAGAGCAACAACTAGAAGAGGAAAAGTTGCAAAAGTGCGTCGCTGCATTACAGCTAACAAAACAAAGAACCTAAGAAGCACGACAAGTGGTAAACATCAACGAAACAAGAGCAACTGCAGCCAAAAGTGAAGCAGAGTCTGCAAAACTGCCTGAACCCAACAGAAAGCAGTTCGCATCTAAGAGGTTTGACATGCCTGCCAAACGGGACGCATGAAATGGAACAAGTTCAACGATGACTTGCACCAGTAAAATTAATAGAGATAGAACAGCCAAAATTTTCAGGAAAAATAAAAGTGTACTATGCACCATGGAAAGCCGCATTCATGTCAGTTGTGGACGAGGCAACTATATCTACAAACAAGAGAATTCTTCACCTTCAGAACACTTTTGACAGGAAAAGCCTTGAAGATGGTTAAGTATTTGGGATTCAGTGCTAATGCATACGAAAGGGCAAAAGAAAAACTAAAGAAGAAGTTCGGTGGAGAAATGACACTTCAGATATGAAATCTGACGACACTCTGCAGGTGGTCAAAATAGTAGCCTAACAACTTGGAGGATATGGAGGAATTTTTGGCACTTTTTGATAGAGTGCTAGTGTCATTACGAGATGGTCGACATGGAGCAGAGACCAACGGGCAGAATCTTAATTTGTCAGCTAAAGAGAAATTGTGAGCAAAGGATGTTGAAGCATGTAAATATTGGTTGTTTCAACAAGACGAACCAGATGCCTTTGAAAATCTTGTGAGCCTGCTTGAAATGCGATTGCAAATTTTGGACAATACCAAAGGTTGGAGACAAGACGATAAGAGTGATGAAAGAGTTGAGAAGAAAAAAAGAGATTGAGGATTCGGTATTGGCAGGAAGCAAAAACCAAGAGGATGTGTGGTAACTATTTGTAAGGAAGACCATCCACATTGGATTTGAGAATTATTTAAGAAAATGTCAGCTACAGGACGAAAAGAGCTAATCTCGAAAAGTGGACGGTGTTCCCCATGTCTAGCTATGGAGCACCAAAGTAAAGACTGAAACAATGCAAGAAAATGTGAAATTGAGGGTTGTAAAAGAGGTCAACGTAGTAGCTATCTTCATAAAAACAACCAGTGACGACCTGATGACCCATCGACCCTCCGGAGTGAAGGACGCCTACCAGCAAATCATTGATAATATAGCAAACGATTATACAACAATGGTGGCCAAGAAAGACAAAAGTCACGGGTTTTTGCCACATTGCCCAGTTGTCAGAGAAGATAATTCGACTACCAAGGTCCGTGTTGTGTCTGATGCCACCGCTCAACACAAGGGAAAGAGCCTGAATGATGCTATTATACTGAGGCCTAAGCTACTACGTGAGTTGTTCAATGTGTTAATCTGATTCCGTCGTGCACCGGTGGCCCTCTCAGCTGACATATCAGAGATGGTTCTACGAGTCCAATTACAAACGGAAGATCGTCCTTTCCACCAGTTCCTGTGGCGAAGTTTCCAGACTGCTAGAGATCCAGATGTTTATGAGCTTCAACGCCTTCCGTTCGGCAACACGTCATTGCTCTTTTGTGCGCAATAAGAAGTGCAGAAGCACGTCCAAGCCCATGCCATAGAATATCCAAATGTTGCAAAATAGAGTAGACAACTGGATGTACGTACACGATGTACTCCATTCATGTGAGACCACGCAAGCAGCCCAGGTTCTACAAAATGAACTGTCAGACGTCTGACGCCTAGGGGGCTTTAATCTCAGAAAATAGTCGTGTAATGAGCCATCTGTATTGAAAAATGTTCCGTTTGAAGGTAGATTGGCAAGTCTCCGAATTCAGGATAACTATCCTTCTGCCCAAGAGGCATTGGGAGTATGGTGGAAAGCACAAGAAGATTTGTTCGCATTTAAAGTCGACATACCTGACAACAAGGAAAACT
The DNA here is from genome assembly GCA_025434845.1 of Phenganax subtilis. NCBI lineage: Eukaryota > Metazoa > Cnidaria > Anthozoa > Malacalcyonacea > Clavulariidae > Phenganax > Phenganax subtilis. Next base: position 22,564 of record JAOBYK010352020.1, on the reverse strand, counting down.
TAACGAAGAGAAGCGTGTTGAGCGCTATTGCATATTTGTTTGACTCTCCATTTCCTTTCCCCATTCACAGTACAAGCGAAGACCTGATGCAAGAGTTATGGATAGAAGGTATCAGTTGGGACGATGTGTTACCTACGCAATTGGAAATGAAGTGGAAACCACGGAATTCAGAACTGTCAGAACTGTCACAGTTCACAATCCCTTGCTGCTTGCGTTAACCGAATCCGAAAGAGACTGTGCTGCACGTGTTCTCTGACGCCTCTGAGAATACCTACGCAACAGTTGCCTATCTGGTGTGTTACTACTCATCAAGATTGCCAACTTCCTGCCTAGTCACTGCAAAAAGTTGAGTGTCCCGATCAAAGCTACAACTATCGCTTGTCGGGAGCTGATGGAGGCTGTGTTATCAACTTGAATAGCTAAAAGCATAACGCAGGCTCTGCCAGTTGTGACTATCATATTTTGGGCACACTCAACAATGTGTTATGTTGGGATCAGAACCCAAGCCGCAATTTTAAGCCCTTTGTGGCCAACCGAGTGGGCGAACTCCAAAGAACAACAGACCCAGTGCAATGGAGACATGTTCCTGGAAAGCTTAATCCTCTGATATGCCAACCAGAGGTCTCTCTGCTAAAGATTTTGTCGAATGCAAGTTCTGGGAGAAAGGACTAGAATTTTTAAAAGTTGACGAGTCAATATGGCCTGACAAAGTACTTACGATTGTAGCGGAAACCGAGGAGTGCCGAGAGAAGATGACAGACACGCATCTTACCAGGAAACGTAACAAAGATATAACGAGTGAAGTTTTCATGGACCCTACCACGTATTCTAGTTTCCCACATCTGGTCCGTGTTACAGCATGGATATTGCGGTTTGAAAGCAACTGCAAGTCGTGGAAGGAACAAAGGGTAATGAGAACAACACTCACCCCTAAGGATATTGCTAAAGCCAAAACAGTGTGGCTATGTAGAACGCAAGCAAAGTCCTTTCCAGATGAGGAGAAACAACATTAGTGCAACTAAGCCCACAGAAAGACAAAGATGGATTGTTGTGAGTAAATGGTCGTCTAGATTATGCAAACGAGTTGCCCTAGGATGCCAAACATCCCATTCTTCTGCCGAAAGATCACTCTGTCACGAAGCTTGTTATCGCTGACAGGCACTTGAAACTCCGTCATGGCAGTGGCACAGAACACCTCCTAGCAGAGTTACTAACAAGGTTTTGGATTGTTAAAGGACAACGAGCTGTAATAAATGTGGTGGAAGCTTGTTGCAGATGTCAACGTCAGGTTCAAGCTAAACCAGCCGGTGAAATGATCGCTCCACTTCCTGAAGCAAGATTGAAGTTGCCACTCCGAGCATTTGATTGTGTGAGAGTAGACTATAGAGGCCCCTTCTTGACGAAACAAGGATGACGCAGAACGTAAGCCTAACGATATCTGTGCCTCTTCACTTGCCTCAACACTTGCGTGGTACACCTCAAAAAGGCATGTGCATTAGATACGGACTCGTTCATCAATGCGTTTATTTGTATGACTTCAAGGAGGGGGATGCCAACGTACATTGGATCGGACAACGGATCAAACTTTGTCCGTACCCAGAGAGAGCTACGTGAACTGTTAAAAAATTTCAAAGATAGAATCATCAATGAAACGACGCCACAGCATCACCATATCAAATGGAAGTTTAACCCTCCATCAGCGCTGCACTTTGGAGAAGTGTTTGAATCAATGACTAAGAGTGGTAAGAAAGCGATGCGAGCAATCCTTGGAGACCCTAACGTTACAGATACAGAGCTTCACACAGCAATTGTTGGAGCTGAACGCCAACTTAATTCTCGTCCAATTACCTACGTTAGTTTGGATGCAAATGACCTCACTTCACTGACTTTGAACCACTTCATCGTAGGGCAGCTCAGGGGACAATGCACACCAGAAACTTTCGAGGTGGATGAAACTTGCAACCCACGGAAACGATAGCGTCATGTTCAACAATTACACTGCGAGTTTTGGGCCCGCGGGAGAAAGGAATTTCTTCCGAACCTCAACAAACGTGGAAAGTAGTATTATCTACAAAGAAACATGCGAGAAGGAGATGCAATATTGCTTATGGACCCCAAAATCAGACGTGGAAAATCGCCCTTGCGACATAGCACTGAAGTTCTCCTAGGAAAAGACGGTTTGATTTGCGTAGTTAAAGTGAAAGTCTATGAAAGTGTTTACTAATGTCCGGTACATCGGTTGCGCCCACTTGAATGTGATGATTAAAGACATCAAGAGCAAATGAATTGGACTTAGTTAAAGTGAACACTTCGTACTCGGGAGGGGGACGTTTGGAATCTTAAGACCTTTCTTTGCTGTATAGTGTGATGCGGTTTAGTTTTGGGTTATAGTGCCTAGAGTAAAAAAGCCGGGGGACTTTTGTATCGAGCACTTGTTCTGGGACACAGAGTTTTGTTAATTTCAGATGTTTCGAGACCTTTCTAGACTTTATTTTTGCATTGAAATCTGTTGAATATACGTTTACAAATATCCCGTGCATCGGTTCTGGTTTTATTGAGAACATCCGTATCCGCTCCATGTGTATCTGTGTTTATCCCAACCCATCTTGGCTTGAGTGGGGCCAATTGTTCCAGGACAGCATAAATTTTGAAGGAAAATTGCAAGTCGTTTGCCACCTAACCAGAGCCCAAACTAGACACGATAATTGCTGGAGAGGAGCATGTTTAGATATTTCAAAATAAATCAGCAGGGAAGAACATGACTACATGAATATGCACCCCACCCCCAATTAGGGAGCTTTAAATTCGCTACTGCTAAGAAACGTAGTACGACTACGAGAGTTTCTCCATTAAAAATCTGAGACCGCAAGCTTTGTACCGTCTTTTTTTTTAAAATAACAGCTGAGCAAGACCACTTACTTTTAAATGTTTTAAGTAGCAGATATTAAACAGAAAAAGTTGCATAGTCATACTAGATTTTGTAGCCGTAGCGCATCTAATGCTCCCTATTATCACCTATACTACGATTCTTCTCTTTATTTGGAAACATTGTTTCGCAAATTTCATGAGCAAAAATAGAAGCATATAATTGCAACAGTTTGGCACATATGGATTTACAGATATGGACAAACTAAACCCAGGGCTGTGCCCAATCTTAAGGCTACCAAATTTGAAAAACTGAGCCCCGATGACAAGCAGAGTAACATGAGTACCAGTAAGCATGGTGCCCCTGGGAGCATTGTGTCTTGATGCACTCAGCCATTTTAACACACGGACATTTCCCGTAGAGGAGTAAAGCATGCGTTCCTTCAGAGGCTAATGGGGTGTCGGCGATATATTCTCTTCTGATTCCTACATTCTAATACATCACGTACACCAGCCCGTAAGGAGTAAACGCAATAATTCTGTTAATTCAACGCATTTGTTGAAGAAGCCAAAACTTCAATTCACACCACTGAACTTTTTGGCGCAAGGAACGTTTTCAGATCAAACTGCAGAGAAGCCCTACTGCATCAAGTTCAAGCATTGTTTTTCATTATGTGTTCCACTGTGCATAAGCTTGAAAGCGAATTCTCAAACTTTAAATGGTACACACCATTCACTGCAGCTGATCTTTTGCATGGGTGAGGGGTGTGTTTCGACAATGCACTCTAGTTGTCAATCTGCAACAGAACACGTTCAAAACTGCACGCTTCACCCCACATAGGTGAAGCAGTTGAAGATGGTTTTTGTAAAGGTTAGACCCCACCTTACAGTTACAAATTATATGAAGAAGGCGTATCACTAAAAATAATCTCACAAGTCTTTCAAAAAATCTCGAGAAAAATTTTAAAAATCTCTAAAAACCTTTGAAAATCACCACATTTTGAAATCCTTAAAAACCTTTAATGATTGGGAAAATCTTGAAAAATGTCTTTGAAATATTAAAAGATCTTTAGAATGACTAAATATGTCAAAATGTGAAAACACAAGACAATGCTATTCATTAAGTGACCGTCTCTGAAAGTATATCCTTTCAAAAACATGATGAAAAATCTATGAATGATATTACCATCGTAACGATATCCTTCCTCTGGCGCATATTCACTGTCAAGTTTGTATCCTCTGACTACACGCACTGGATGACGACTCGTGACATTCTTACTGAGGGCAAGGTTACCTAAAAAAACAGGAAGAGGCTAAGATTTCCTGATTTCTTGTAACATGTACAGGTAGCTTGATTTTTCATGTTGATTTTCTGCAATATGTGTGCGTCTATCTAAAATTAACTTCTACATTCATTTGTACGAAACTATGGTCTGCAACAAAATGTAGAAATAAAGGTAAAGAGGTCTGCTAGATATTGGGATTAAAATAACACCACCACTAGCCCTCAGGTAGCTGTCACACTAACTAATGGTATCTCAACCTCTCTACTGTTTGTGAAGTTCATTCGTTTGCAAAAGTTTGAACGTTTACAACTCTGTTATCTGTCAGAAACACGTCAATAAATAGACAAATATAGCAATACAAAACATTGAATTCCGAGTACTCCATTTTGTTGTGGTCTTGGGTTGTTTTTTTTTCAGTTTAAAGCATTTCTTCGATAATAACGCATAAGTGAAACAAAGCCCTATATTGTAATAACAGCTTTGTGTAAGCTTTACAGTGCAGCGAATACTCATAAATTTCCACATTGTATCCTGTATGGATTGTAAAAAACAAAGGAAACTCCGAAAACAGTTAAAAAAATTTTTTATCTGACGTTTCAACTCACTCGAAATTATAATATTCAGGAGCAAATCTTGTGTATTGCTGAATTCTCACTTGCCCATGATGCATTATTCACTACATACAAGACTGATGCATGAAAAATAACGCAAATCAGCATCACCAATTGTATGTCAATTAGAACTCTGGCTAGACCATAGTCAATGCTGTGAGATGGTTTGGAAGCTTGAGCAAAGAGATTCATTTATACTTTGTTGAGATTGTGCACTTTCATGGAAAATGAACCATGTGTGTCTATACCAAATAATGCAACATCGTCCAATAAAACACTATAGTATTAAATGAACTTTATGAATAGAAAGAATTTCAGAAAGTGCATGATACATACCAAGTAAATTTAATGTTGTATTCCTGGTGGAGCCAGTTGTTAGAAGCTGGACTACAGTCCGTCCTTGGTTAAATGCCTGTTACTAAACTGGGTATTGCAAGCAGACGTATATTGTGTGTACACTTATTCCAAAAGTTTGCTAATTAAGACTTTCATCGATCAGGGTAACATTTGCAAAAAAAAATACTTAAGCTACAAGCAAACTTTTTAAAAGTCTGCTTCAAAAGTTATGTTAAACAAGGATTAAACAGACCAGTGTTCGACCAATCAGCTCCAACACAGAATGTTTGAGGTTGGCCAAGCTTCCAGACCATCTTCATGCATTGACTATGACTAACACCAGAGATGAACAGGCTTGATTTGGTCGAACTGCAAACTCAAGTCAATGCCGGTCTACACATTCAAAGTGTGAAAAACAGAGCAACCGATGAAGAAAATCGACAGCTGTTAATTTTTACCATCTTAGCTTCAAAACAAAGTGTGGTTTCTTCAATGTTGTGAGATAAATGTAGAGCACGCTTTACTTCACGCAATGAAAACAGTCTTCACTGTCATCACAGACTTCACTCAAAGCATATGGTGATCACAGAAATTTTAATAGTGTAATTAAATCAGCCTTTAGACAGTCTTCCGGTAAATCAATGTGAAACAACTTTGTTAACATGAAGTTTAAAAATTAGCGTACATCAAACTTATGTTAATTTGTTCAATCTGCTTTACTGTAAGTCACTGTTGATTCAAAGATTTTTTTGCCAGCTTACATTAAGCAATCTTGCCAATGATTTCGTGTTCCAAGCGCATGGAACTGAGGGAATTAAATTTCACCAAATATAAACCTGTTTTTGCTGAATTGACTCACAAATGTAGATTTTCCATAAATCTACTTCATCACAGAATAAGTTACTACCTAAAAAGACTGTCATCTTGTTATCGGTGTAAGTGCTATTTCTCATGATTCGTCATTCAGCAGGAGTGCTGAATGGCGAATGGCGCATTTACCTCTCCTAGGTATACATATCCAAATGGCTCTTTGTCGAAAATATTTTGAATATTTCAGAAGGGTGTTTTCTCCTGTGTAGGGCATTTGCTGAGAGGCGAATCAATGATGAACCGCACTTCCGCAAAAAACAATAGAGCTGATTTTCTGTACGTTAGTATTTTGTGACTTCATCGCATACAGCAGGGGGAAAAAAATCGGAGGTGAAGTTATCAGTGTGAACAATGCTTTGTGTTTAAGAGTCGCAAATTGTACCGAGGGACCTTACATAACACTCTAGTTTACTGTAGTTCATTTCATCGTGTTTTAAGCGACAGGTGTTAAACAAATGCATGTCGTCTCTATACAGAGTTTCACTTTTTCCAGCCCATGTCTTTACCCTTCAATAATTGTCTTGTTGCCACAGAATTCTCCATGCTGTCAAGTTAAACTTTCGCGCCATGCCAAGTATTTAAACTTACAGAATATGCTTCTATAATAGACGGCATGTGAGCATATATAGATACAGCGTCTATGCATAACTTAATAATCAGCGTTGCAATTCCATACATCACCTCTGTCACTACTTGTAGCGGCGCACGTTGGACGAAAGCCTAAGCACCCTTTCATCTCTTTCCTTTAATCTTATTTATGATGTAGCATTCCTCGTTCGCCGCTACGTTGCAACAACACTAGGTTATAGTTATATGAAGTATTCCAGTATGGAAACTTTAATATTTTGAAATGCTATCAAGGTATTAGTTGGCAAATAACATTCCACAAATCCCTGTGATCAGATAGCAGAATGTGCAATAGAGTACTAGTTAGTTTCTACCAATTACAGTTAAACTTTTCAAGCCTTATTTGTAGATTATGTTGTGGTCATTTAATAAATTTAGAGTGAAAATTCAATGCATTAGTAAGTTCCTAAAATAGGGCAGTCAGAAATGATGTTTGAATCAACAAGTTTTTTCTCGTTTTGAGCGGTATCAGATATAAAGTTTGTTCTACGTATGAAACAGTTACCTCTTGTTAAAGTTTGGTTCTTTGATTGGGGAGCTGTCCGGAGATTCTGAAAAGAAAGTCATGCTGTTATAATCTAGACATGTATATTGTTTGCAGAGTCTCAAAAACAGAGAAAGTGGAAGATCCACAGGTTATTAAGCAACATGCAATGAATTATTGTCACCAATGAAGTTGTGGGTTTGATTTTTAGCACAGACTTTGCTTTCTTATATAAAAGGAGTTCGTCAACTACTCTGCAGAAAGTTGCAGGTTTTCTCAAGTAACTTTGGTTTCCTCCAATACATAGAAAGTTGACAGGGTGGGTTAGGATAAGCAGTTTTGGATAACTAATACAACAACTGCTGCAAAGATAAACAGCTTAGATTAACATAAGAATACAGACAGAGCAAAGACGATCTATAGTTCACTACTACGGCCCCCTTAACACGGAACTAGACAAATTTTTATCCAAACGAATATTTGTGCAGAAATGGGCTGCATATATACAGGGCACTAGCCTATTTAGACAACTTTTTGGTCACCTATGCGGGCAAGTTTTTATCTCCTACGAAAGCATACTATTGTCGAACATCAGTTTATAGGTTTGGTACCTTGTGAACGGAAATTGGAACAAAATATTTGTACGGATTCTCTCCAGTTTCCTGTTTAAAGCTTTGTCAACAGCTCATTTAAAGACATCTATATAGCTTAGAATGAAGCAAAAGTACTTCCCAAATGGGGATTAAAAGCACTTCTTCGAATCTTGCATCTTAGGCCTGATTTATAAGTCGCATTTTTTTGAAATTTATTACAATCAAGAAACATTAATTCTTGAGATTTCAACATTAAATCGTATAGCTACAGCTATTCATGTTACCCGAATCAGTTAGATTTCTTTTAGATGATAAAACGTTTCTAGAGTAAATGCATGAACTAATTAATCAACAAGAATGTGATGGCCAAACCTGGCAAAAGTGCAATATTGAGAACGTCCAATAAAAATGGTTCATAACCCAAATAAACAAAAAAATATTCATGATCAAACTTTTCATGAACCAAACACTTGTAGTGGGCTCGTGCACATTTTGAACAGCGAACTGAGGAGTACACAAACTTCTGTTGGTGCCTGTTGTTAAATGATACACTTTGCTTAATCAAGAAGAGTTTCCAAATGAAAACCAAGGAAAAATGTGAATTTGATTGGCACTTTCTATTTGGAAAAACAAGGTCCTTCCTTGTTGTCACAAAAAAGGTGGCTTTGGAAAGGTTCTGCATGGGTTGCTTTCAACAGTGTAACTTTTGGTCAAATGATGTGTGACCAAACAACTTTGAGGGCGAAATATCCCCATCCAAACTGACTGTACAGGGAGAACATTTACATCGTAAACTATTTTTAAATTCAAAGTTTTTAAACCTAGACATTTTTCTAGTAATTATAGACTTGATAACAATGTTCAGTTGACATCGAAATCAACATAGTTCTTCTAGAACTCTTAAAAACTTTTTTGCTTTTAATATGCATATAGGTAACTATATTCTATCACAGAATTTGGGCTAACAAGACCAACCAAGCATTATTCTTTCATAGCCTGGTATTATTGTTTGGATATATAATGTTATACTTTTGTATGGATATCAGTCAATCGGAATGTAAATATGACAATCCATAACAAACAAAAAGTCGGCAAATTTTCATGCCAACTGGGCGAATTGCCAGTTGCCTATGCCCCTGAAAGATATTAGCGGTTAAGGCTCCTTTACACCAGCAATTTTTGATGCGATTTTTCTCCTCTTAGGGTATGTAATCGAGTAGGTTGACTGGCGAGTGCATCAGCAAAGTGGTTGGACCAACTATATTCGCCAGTTATCCATTCTTTCATATCTCTTAACAGGAGAAAAGTCGCAACAAAAATCACCCGAGTAAATGGGCTTTACTCCCATGCGAATCATGCAAGTTGGACAATCTACTTGAATGCTAAACATTTACAAAAATGTCTGTTTGCCCGCCAATTGATCAAAAAGTCACGTAATTAAAAACAACTTACGGAGTCGGTCGGGCAACATCAATGAATAACGATGTGTAAACACTAGGCTTCAGAGTTCAAGTGCATACTTACCTTGGGATTTGCCTTGGTCCCTTTTAAATCACGTCCTCCTAAAGACAGATATTACGTATAACATTCCAACCAAAAATTGTTGTAAGTGTACAAAAATTTCTGTCTTCAGACAAACTTTTTAAAAAAAAAAACTGTTCTTTTTAAAATGACAAAATGACAAGACCAAACATGCTGTAAGGTATGTACTCTATCTCACTTCATCACTAAATGCTTAAACTGCCATAAAAGCCCATTTCGGAGGCAATTTTTCATGTGATTTTTCTCCTCAGCCCTAGCGATTGTGATTGAGTCGAATCACTGATGGCAAATTGATGGATAACTATATTGGCCAAATATCTACTTATCACACATCCTTTGACATGCAAAAAATCACGAAAAAATTTCCCAGCGTGAACATGCTTTGAAACAAACAAATTGCCACATACGGTGGAACCTTGTTAGTACGACCACCGTTTGGCCCAAAAGTTGTAGTCGTATTAACAAGTTGGTCGTATTAAAAACAGTCGGGGTTGAATTACGACACAGATGTTTTTAGTAACGTGATCCCGTTTTACAGCGTCTATATGTATTTAGAAACTGTACGTCAATTGCCAAAAAAATGAACTGTTTGCCTAATATGCCAAATTTAGATCCGGCAAAACAAGGAAATCCTCATATGCAGGGAAAAAGAGCATTTCAGAATAGGCAAAATTGTTAAACGTGGTGGCAAAATGTTGGGATATAATCCAGAGAAACTAGTAAATTAAATTTTGTACATTCTGGTATTACATCTGGAAATTGTTATCATTTTCAAGCTAAAAATGCTTAACAGCATCATGACTCATCACCTATTCCCTGGAACTTAATAAAACTGCAATCGACCTAAACCTAAAAGCTAAGCTTCAAAAAACAATAGTATTTTAAGGTCTCATTGTTTCGTTCAAAATTCATATTTCAATAGCAAATTTCTTTTTTTTTTAAACACTGTTTTTGAAACACATGCACTGTACCTCTTTCAAAATACAAAACTAAATGCTGGTGAACACTTTAAATTTAAACTCTGAACTGTCATCATTCATCAATGTTAAAGTGCTCATGGCATGAAATTTTTCGATTGTTTGGTTTATCGCATTGCAAAGATTACAAAAAACGATAATGTAACTTCTTTGACTCAATTCCTTGTCGCAATATTCATCTTTCTTCTATACGCAAATAACACAACTTGTGATGTTGTGATGAATGACTACTTTTTGAAAGGTACATTCATCTGAAAAGTGATCAGAATATTCCGTTCAGAAATGAGAAGGCTAGGTAAATTAACATAGCTTATTCAAATACAAGTGCATTCTAGTTTATTTTTATTCATAATGAACAATTCCATAGACTCATGATGCACCATGACATCACGAGTTGCCAAAAGAATAATGATTAAAACCTTGAGAAAGAAATGAGTTACCAGAATTTTTCAAAAAAAAATTACATTGTCATTTCAATTGGCCTTTGCAACGGAATCGACCAAATGTTTGATTATATTTCGACTCATAGGCACTTTAAAAGGAGAATGAAAAAATTATGGGTTAAAACTACCTATTTATAAAAGTTTTAACCAAATTCAATTGTTATTTTGACCTATCGCATAGGTTATAAGCTATTTACAGTTGGTGTTTTAACTTATAATGAAAAGTATCGAGCTATTTTAACCGGGTTGTAGGACATGATTGATCGTCTACGACATCTAAAATGTGCACGATAATACCGTTAGGGAAGGCAAAGAACGCAAATCAGGACATTCAAGCAAATACCAACATAATTGTATTTCTAACAAATAGAAAATGGTTGAAAATACGCTACTAGCTTTTGCTATCATCAGTAAAAATTGGTCGTTCAACATGTGGTATAGTGTTGTATTAGTCTGGTTTTTAAACTTAGTTCTAGTTTATTTTAAGTCTGAACCTCAAAATTATTATTAGTTTTAGTTTAGTTCTAGTTCAAACTAGTGATTTTGTTTTAGTTTTAGTTTAGTTTCAGTTCGAACCACAGCTTTTGTTTTAGTTTTAGTTCAGTTCTGGTTGAAAGCAGAGTTTTCGTTTTAGTTTTAGTTATAGTTGACTAAAACAACACTAATGCGGTACCAATATCCTTCGGCTGTTTGAAAAGATTTATAAATTTTAATGAATGGTCTTAAGAACACATGAGCAGAAAATGGCAACTTAAATAGTGTTGGCACAAAAACTGCAGAGCATGCTTGGCGACGCAAACTAGCCATTAGATCACTAGTTGACTTGTCTCTGGTATTTGACTTTGTAATTCAGCAGGGCTTATTGCTGCTTATAATTTACAAACATGACGCCTGTTATTCATACAGTAATATTGATCGAAATCTATTTGGGCTAGATATATCACACTTTCTTCATCTGTGATGCATGCATCTAGTTGATAGTAGTGAGCGAATTAGAGCGAGATGAAATTTCTATACACAGACTTGTACTCATTACTCAAATTTCACATGTAGATAGAGAATCAACATGGCAATAAGCGACTAGATTGCTTTTGACGAAGATTTTAGAGCGACAGTGACAAACAGTATAAAGGCCAGTGGCGTAGCTAGCTAGGATTGACTTATCATGCTATACAAAGGCCACGATGCGCCACCGTGGTTGGCGCCGAGCGGAAAATTTTAAAATTTGGAAGCTCTAGATCATTGGAAACGGCCTTTTCACACTCTTATTTAATCATATTTACAGATCAAATTTGGATGATTTAGAGCATCTGAAAGGTAACTTCTTGAGACCAGTGCAGGAGAACTTATAGAAATTAATAATAATCTCCATAACAAATTTCCTGTTTCGCCCAATGTCAGGGTTCATCAGCATGCCTAGGAAACACGGCTACTGTTTAGTATATGCAAAACCAAATATGATACAAGTACACGATGAACATGAGTTATTTGAACATGGACAGTCTCAAAAATCAGAAGCTGCCTAGCAGTCATGGTAAGGTCCCAGACAATCACATTCACACCTCAAAAAGGGGAGTTTCATTGGAAATGGGTGACTATGTGGGACAATTAATGGAGATGAAATAGCTCAATTTCTCATGTTATCCCAGTTGACTTCTAACCCTTATACCCACCACCCTCTCCTCTCTGTCTATTGAGAAGTGTGGTTACATAAGGTGCCAGGCACTAGTCTTCACACCTAAGCAATATCTATAAGCAATATCTATAGCAGTGTTTTGAAGAACTGAACATAAAATGGAAGATTTATCTAAAATGTTCTAATAAAGTTCTAAAAGACAACAAAACATAAAGGATTCAAGATAGTGAAGAAGACCATCAATGTTACTATCTCACTGGTCCAGCCCTGAGGATTTTCACAAACCTCTGTTAAAGCCCTAACGAAAAACCATAAAAATTAAAAGTTGCAGATATGGCATGGGATTTGTAATACCACCTGGTTTCAAATGGGTTTGGAATATCAATGCCATGTAAATTTAGATGTGCTTTTCTTTCTGCATTAGGTTTACTGTATGTACAATATGCAGAAATATTAGAAAGAAAATCTTGATATCCTAAATACTTAGGGTAGACTGAAATAAAACTAGATTAAATCTGTGAGCAGCACAGTGAAAGAAAAAGGCACAAGGATAATCCTGGCTTTTACGGATCTGGAGGCCATTTAGATGACCACTTATTACAGCAGCATCATCATAAGTATGCATAATCAAGTTTGATTTTAAACAATTCCGAAATCTATCATCAACCTAAATGCTAAAAAACTGGCATTGCCTAACTTCAGCATCAAGTTAATCCTGAATAACAGAATCAACGAATTCACTGAGGTTATTTTGGACTTCAGGCGAAACGCCAGCCATAAGCCTCACCAGAATTTGATCTCTGACTCCTGAAGCCTGCGTTCTGATTTACTGGAGTCTGATTTACCAAATAACTTTAAAAGTTCTCTATCATTACCCTGATTCAGGCTGATTTTAGATTCATTATGGTACCTGAAAGCAAGCTCCTCCTTAGCTAAAAACAAAACAGCCTCCCCGATATTATTTAACATTACCCTGTTCTGACTTACTTCTTCATTTTCCCTCTCAAATTAGTGGATATGGCCAACAAAAGAAACAATATTTCTTTGCCCTGGAGAAAAGCAAGACTCTTGAAATGTCTGATCCATTGTTCTAATATATAGCTTTGGCATCGGTCATGATCTACAAGCAATATCTTGTTGTTCACTAGCGCTTTGTGAACTAAATGATTTCTCCAAAAGTTCAGTTATTGATTACAGTCGATGCATTCCATTGGCCTTGGTCAACTTCCATATTCATGAAATTTATGAATATTTTTAAAAAGTCCTGCTGCTGAGGTTGAGCATAACTTGAGCAATTCATTCAGTGAAATATGCATGCGTCATGAGCATTTCAGCCAATGAAATGAGTAGAAAATAATGAAGTCATGCACTGGAGATTTGAGCATGACAAAAACGGGCATGAACCCAATTTTTGTCATGCTCTAGCCTGTGGTAACGTAAATATACCGTAACCTGAGTGCAAGTTAAAAGATTCGACCAAATGGTTCAATTTTGCTCGGATTGAGCTGCGTTAAGCATGACCAGGAATGCCATTGCGGGTAAAATGCATTTAATGAAAAAGAAAAAACTATGATAAAAAAATCATAGTTTGAAACAATTTCGGTCATGCTCAGCACGACAAGCAAGACTTCTAGCTACGCCACTGATAAAGGCTATGGCTATTATCGTCACAATCGCGCACGATGCCTGCAATTCTTTCAAGACAGTATTCTAGTGATGATGCATTAGCTTGGCTATTGGAATATAATTTAGGCGAGTTACCCAGTGATTTTGAAGGTATGCGCTTATGAAGAATTTTTTTATCTCTCCTTTTTCTATGCTTGTAATATTTCACCAAGTGATTCTTTTCAGTCCCTTCCTAAATCATTTGTTTTGTATATGACATACAATTATGCACATAGTCTTTCATATTTTCAGTGCACGCTGTAATATATTTGTTTGGCGGTAAATTTGAATAACTTCACCTGGTGAAACACGTGCACAGCGATGGCGATGTGTTTACAACTTTTAGCACAGATTATTATTTGCCGCTTTAGGTTGCCGACTAAACTCGCTTTGTGTCTTTGCCAGTTTTGAGGTGATCATCATATGTAAAGGAAATTGTAGCTAGACTGACAGATCTTTAAATAAGTTCGAAGAAACCCTTTGAGGAGATCTCTATTAACATATCTATCAGTAGTAAAAACCAAATTTTGAAAATACAAGAAATCTTGCGAGAATATAGTATATTATCCAAAAGAAGATGCGAATTGAAATTGTAAAATTTAGACTTTATTTGGTCTTAAGACAGACGGAATGAAGTGCAATACTTTCAAAAGTCAATATATGCGTGAACAACTTATTAAAAGAGCATCAATCTTATGGGCAGGAAGAAAGTTAATTCAAGCTAAGCTGATGTTAAAGTTGCAAGTGAGACAGAACCGCCAGCAAAATTTAGTCATATTTAAAACAATGTTTTTCATATACCACGCAGAGTAAAATAAAGACCCGACATGTAGAAGAATTTGGAGAAAAACAGTTCTAGCACCATAGCAGCTTTAAGTCCTGTCTTAACTAATGGAGCATTCAAGGCCTAATCCCCACGTATATGTGAGATACGGCGACTTTACTTTTACGGTTGCCCTACTTGGGCCAAGGGTAACATTTTAGAGGTCCCACCGCGACGAAAAGGCGGAAAACCAAGTATATTTGTGAAGAAATGTAGCTGCGATTTCTATCAGAATATGGCTGATGTTGACGAAAGATTGTTAAAGTGTGAATGTCGCGTGCCATCGTTGACTTTGGAGAAACTACTGATGTTGCGCAAACACTTGCAGATCAAGAAGGACTTAACTGTAGGTAAAACTAAGTTTAATACTGTATTCCATTCCGCAATACTCACCTTGTATGCTCAGCAGTATAAGGTATGGGCAGAATATATTAATCCACTGATCAAACATTACTGTCCCCATCCCTCAAAGTTTTCCTCCATATACGATTGAATAGAAATCCATCATCATACGGAGAGCGAAGGAGACCTGGTACCTGAACTTGACCCATATCTGCTGGTCGATTCCCACTGAAGACGGCTTTGAAGTAAGCTTGATCACGAGCAAGGATAAACTTTTAGATAGGAGTGATGATTAGACTGGCTAGCGCGCCATCAAAGGCCTGGACAAGCTGCATCAACTTATCCAAGAAGAATGGAGTTGCTCAGTTCGAGGTAACTCTAGCTTGAAGTTGTTCTGTAGTTATTAAGCGAAGGTAGTCCTTTATTGACTTATTTGCAGCAGGATTTCTGAGGCATTCACCACCGAGACCACTGAGCTATATAATACATGGAGAGCGCATCTAAATGGTCAAAAGACACAGAAATTGAAGCCGGAAGTCGCTTGCGGCCGCCATCTTACTGTGACCACCTTGAGGAGTGAGCAATAGTAAATAGTATTGCAAATTGCTATATTTTCAACTGTTTTTGGCCAGTTATCCCATGACAGAGGTCCAAATCAAGTCGAATATCGTCTCTCAAACAAAAACACACATTCAAGATTATTGGGAGCCTTTTGTCAAGTTCAATGAACTCAATTGTCAAGAAATATTTCAATAGTTTTGACGACCTCATAGAGTATGACGGATGCGTGTGTATTAATACAGTGGAAAGGACACATTTCAAATAGGCATTTCTTAAACAAATTGGCAAATTATACCATAAGTTAACTGAGAAGAAATGAAGAAATCAGTCGTGTGCGCTATTTAGTTGGAAACGTTTAATTTATTGTGAAATCCCAACAAGGACAAGGTCATATTACTACACAATTAATACAGCAAATTCTCTACAAAGTAAAGTCAGTCTGTGAGATTTGCTCAAGATACAGATGATTAAATCTGGATGGAAAAAATAATAGCAGGTGGGTTGTAGTGATCTTATTTGATTGGTGCTTAATGTATTATGTATAAACACAATGCCTGTTGGGTTATACCATCCCTCCTTGTTAATATGTAACATTCACAACTTCTCTGCAAACTGACAGGTTTGTTTTTCCTGAGAAGCATGTTGCAGTTAGTAAATTGGAAACGAAAAGAAGGCAGTAAAACTACAGTGTATCCTTTTTGTTTGCTTTCTATAATCTATGGAAACATGAGAAGTGATAATGGAACAATGCTGCCAACTGTTACTTTTTTGCATGACTATTCAGTATCTTGTATTGAGTAAAAAGGATTTAGTTGTAAAAGGTCTGTAGTATTAAAACATACGCTATAAATGAGTTGGGTTGAAGTGATGTCTCTTGCTTGCAGTTAATTATAAAATTGAGAGTTGGTATGAAATGACTCAGATGTGTCATGCATGTACATATATAGTGGCAATAATTGTCACAGCATCTTGAAATCTAAAAGCCTCATTCACTGTCAATTTACTACGTTGCGTTGTTCAGGCAACAATGTTTTACTTATGTACATTTTTTCAATAAATACAATTTCATATATACATATTTCATATATAAATCAATGTTTTATTCAAAGTCATTTTTTCATGGTTAGACTAATACATTTATTCTATTTATTAAAAGTTTATATACTACTTTATATGATGACTGAACATAAAATTTCGTTTAAGTGATAAAACAACTGGCTTCACCTTGCAGAGAATTTGCTATGAGTAATAATTATGTAGTAATATGTCCTTCTCCTTGTTAGGATTTCACAACAAATTCAACGTTTCCAACCAAATAGCGGGCACGACTGACTTCTTCATTTCTTCTCAGTTAACTTATGGTATAATTTGCCGATTTGTTTAAGAAATGCCTATTTGAAATGTGTCCTTACCACTGTATGAACGTAACATCCATCATACTCTGAAACGTCGTCAAAACCATTGAAATATTTCTTGACATTTCAGTTCATTGAACGTGAAAAAAGGCTCCCATAATCTTGAACGTGTGTTTTTCTTGAAAGACCATATTCGACTTGATTTGGACCTCTACCATGGGATAACTGGACAAAAACAGTTGAAAATATCGCAAATCGCAATACAATTTACTATAGCTCACTCCTCAAGGTGGTCATAGTAAGATGGCGGCCGCACGCGACTTCCGGCTTCAATTCCGTACTATTGGATGTGCTCTCCATGTATTATATAGCTCAGTGATCAAGACCAATTGAACGAAAAGTTGAACAAAGCTTGCCGACATACAAATCCACAGTTTTATGTGAGAGACGTTGCGGACAAAAACGTGAATGGAGTCCACGCTGTTCCAGAAATTGACATGTCGTCGTGGGCACCTGGGTTTTCCCATGGCAATCTTTAAAGACCAGGAAGCATCACAAATCGCGCGGCGTTACAGTTGCGAAGGTTGGATGAGCCAGCAGACAGGCAAGAAATTTTTTGAGCTCCTTTTGTAATGCATCCTTCTGACAAGTGTAAGTTGTAGCAAGATCGAAATGTGTGAGCTGCAGGAGACGTGCATCAATTTGGCTTAGGTCAATAGATTGGCGAGTGGAAAGACCAGGTGTTACAGTGCACTTGCGCTGATATCCACACATTTGGCCAAAAAAAACGACAATCGTTGGGGTGACCACAAGTTGGGCAACGGACAGACAAAATGAACAACCTGGCAACAGGTGGAAGGTCCTGGAATTACATATCAAAATGTCTAAGGTCAATAGCGGCGCGTCAATTATGGTCATTTAACTAAAATCGAGAACAAAGGCCCAAAGATCCCCAGGGAGATCTGAATAAGGTTTCCATCCACGGTTAGTTGGATTCAAAAAGGCGGTATTGCTACCTTGGTGGTCCAAACACGTACATTTGCTGGTATATCGGTGGAGCAGGGGCCACCAATACTGGCGGGGGGTATATGTCAATCGTAATCCAGGTGCATGAGATAGAGTGACTCCGTAAAAATCGAATGACGGCGCCCACCAGGCCTAATGGAGGGAAAACATAAGGTCCTGCAATAAATGGTTTAGCACCAGAAAGATCTTGCGTGAAAAAATTCACCTTAGCCGAATGTGGAGAAGGACCTGGCATGATTTGTGGCAGGGGATTACCTGCTAAATCAGTCATCACATTAGAATCCAGTGACATCAGATCACAGGTATGACCTGCTGGACTGCTAAATTCACGTTGAACTGTAGCCCATGTATCCGCGTG
This sequence comes from Phenganax subtilis, assembly GCA_025434845.1. Classification (NCBI taxonomy): domain Eukaryota; kingdom Metazoa; phylum Cnidaria; class Anthozoa; order Malacalcyonacea; family Clavulariidae; genus Phenganax; species Phenganax subtilis. Next base: position 4,164 of record JAOBYK010352020.1, on the reverse strand, counting down.
CAACTGGCTATCCATGGATGACAATCGACGTGAGGGCATATCTGCCACATTACTTTCAGTAGGAATATAGGACAAGTGTAGGGAGATATTCAATTCTGTGTTGGTGAAGAATAAGCATTTAATGGCGCGAGACAAAGGCACACTTCTGCCACCTTGATTCTTCCAAGCATGCACTACAGCTTGGTTATCAAACCAAGCATCAACACGCACATTAACCAGCTGACCTCAGAAGACGAGCAAGACTTTATCTATTGCAACAGCTTCTCGAACAGCGATATCCTAAGTCAAATCCTCTGGAGTCTAACAGTCGGAAACATCTTGACATTCTGTGGAGATAATTGAACCACCCCACCCAGATCCAGAGGCATCAGAAGCTAGATTAACCCGGAAGTGTCTTTTGTCCCGCCAAGGAAAAGGAGAACTCCATGTGTCAAGAAAAAGCCAATGAACATTTTCCTCCCTCAACGCTGTGGTAAGTAACACAGGACGATTTCTACGAAGACCTTATCAAATTGCAGCATTCATCTCTCTGGTGAAGAGTTGTGCTGCTGGTACAGCTGATGAGAATGATACACATTTCTCAACAAGGCGTTGGAGAGTTTTCACCATCACTGTTGATAACGCAAGAGTTTCTCTATTCAAGGCCAAAGATTTTTCCTTTTAATGGGAGAGAATGGAAGAAGTGAGACGCTGCAAGTCTAGTTGTGTGAAAAACATACGAGGACGTCTTCCATCTAAAATGCAATGTATTCTAACTAAAGAGCCAACCACCCCGTTGGATGCCAAAATATGCACGGCTCTCCATGGTAAGTAGCATATGGTTATATCCCGATATAATCTAAGATGGTGTGGTATGAACCTTGAACAACATAGCGCGTAAGGTCACACAAAGGGTCCAATACAAATGGATTGCTCACAATCAAAGTTAAGAAACCTGGCATCCTAACATAAGTGCGGTTTCATCGGTTCCACAGTGAGAGACAAGACAAGATGAGGGTAAGGAACCTTGCCAACACGTCCCAGTAGCAAAATAGCCCCAGTACAAAGGCGGTCCAGTAATGTATTTTGGATAAAGCGAAAAAACGGTTGGCAAGATTTATTGTTGCAAAAAAATTGGGGGGGCAGTTGGTCTGAATCATACTGAACGCCCTTAAATGACCCAGTGAAATGGCAAAAATAAGGAACAATTGAAACCTTATTGTCGATCCAATCTTATACCTGAGACTGTTGCGTTGTTGGGGAATCACAAATAATCTGTCGTCATTGCTGGGGGTGTTCATGTAGTTTCCCTGCTCGAAAATGGTTAGGATCGCGAAAAAGCAGTGTCAAAGAATCCACAAAGTTGTCGCTGGAAATAACACTGTTAACATGCATTTGGTCAGGATTAGTCGCCCCGTCACTGAAGGCAGCTAGATCCCCAAGATAATGGTCCGAAGGTATAGGGACAGCCTAACAAATGGTAATATTACGAACACGTTCGTCAAACTGTGAGTCGTATTCCCACTCCTATCCAGTTGTGATCTACCAGAATAAAAGTGGAAATCCAAGTCCACCGGTATAGGAGGCGACTATCCTGACCCAGTAATATACCGCGGGAGGTTATTGAAGTACTCCTTTTCAGGACAGTCATTTCATACAATGACGCGAGATTTCCGATGATGTATAGTTATATACAAATGTTTGTGAGCTGTAGGAGGTGTGGAAGAAGTAAGCATAACAAAAACAAGACATTTGTTAGGAAAGACACTTTGAGACAAGAAAGATATATCAGTATAGTTTTAATGTATTGTCAGTCAACATGACACCACAAGAATGAGTATCGTGCACACAACAATTTCATTTCAGGCTTAGTACAACGAACTACAATGACACTACAAACTATATGTACTTGGACATATAAATAAAGATTCTGTCAATTTCCTATGTTTAGTGGTAGACGCTGATTCTATTTGGCCCATGTCGATCGATGCTGAGGTACAGGAGAGTCAACCTCCCTCTTTCGTTTACGACCTAAAGCTTGAAAATGACCAAAGTTACCACAGTAGAAACATCGTATCGCAAGATTACTTGGTCTTCGACGCGTTGGCGGTTGTTGGGCTTGCCGCACCTGGAGCATACGGGCATTGCGTTTCTGCACTTTTGTGACCACTTCAAGAACCTTCTCACGATATTTATCTCCAAGTAAAAGAAGAAGGAGGTCACAAAAGGGCTCGTCCGACTGATCCAATTTGCCGCGTAGGGTTTCATACACAAGAGTAAAATAACGTTCTTTGTCATGTTTCGTATCATGAGCAGCATTCTTTAATGATTCACCTAATTCCAATGCTTCATGCTTGTTAAATTGTGAGAGGGGCCGAGACGCAAAGCGCATAATACGTGTTAACGTTGCTGCACCGAAAACTGTTCCAGCATGTCTATTGTTTGTTTTAATTCATTACACCTCTGACGGATATTCTAATCATTTCTAGAAAAGAAATATCAGAGTATCTCTCGGCGAAACAGATATCAAGTATCTCCCTAGCACACTACATAGTGTTAGTGGTAGAACTGTAAAACGAGCCGAGTCAGAACTCTATAAGTTAATGTTATGGGGTTTACGGGGTATTAGTGTAGCTGCAACATAGAGCATAGAGCAAATCTGTAATATCATTATTACCAGGTTTCAATGTTGATGTGAGAGATATGAGTACGATGACTTTACATATCGCTATAGAGACATACTAGCTCTGGCATTTGGCAGAGATTTAATACCTCATGTTAAAGCAAAAACCCGACCAAACCATTAATTTACAGCCCTACAAATAGCGACCTTTAGAAAATATGATGGCTTTCCGCAAGACGGCTTTCACTACCTCTGGTGGACCAGTAATAAGTTGTGCGCATGTGCAGTCACCTTTGCTTCACCGTCCCACTTTGTTGACAACGTGGTTTGCCTGAGTTTGCCGTCGTCTAGAAAACGCCGATGTCTTTGTCGGGAGAAAATACCGATACCAACGTTAAGATAGAAGGAAAACGAGCGTAAGTGTTTCTACAATGTGTATAGTTTATGAGAACAGTAAAACATTCATACTATTTGCTCTAACATACCAAAACTTAAACGTTTGTACACAGCAAATTTTTACAGCGATGTTTTCCTGCCAAAAACATGTATGCAGCTAAAAGCCGTCTCTACATGAAAGCCGTCGCCGATCTCGCTAAAGGATGCAATTAAAGCTGACGAACGCCGTCCTCGCCCCAGTCTCTGCTGCAGTAAACGCCGTCGTGTATGAATGCCGTCATGTGTTCTAAAGGTCGCTAATAATAAATAGGAGTCGGCGATATGCCGAAATGGTTCCATTGGAATATCAACTGCTAAAATTTTAACTGTAAATCTTGACAACCCCAAGCTAAACTAGCCAAGGGAATTGTTAGTGGCAATGAGGCATGAAATTGCATAATTGTTAAGGTAGTGGAAGGCATAATTGAACTATGCCGTTTCAGCGGCACTGAGATGCAACGATCTGTAAACAATTACAAAGACACACCAGTACTTCAGGTATGCTGATAGCACAACAAATTTTGTCCCAAAGTAGGGTGTGTAATATATTTATAATACTCAGGTCATGCTCCACAGACAACTTCATATAGAGATAAATATGTGTATAGCAATCATTGAATTTAGCTTAGATTTTATTTCAACATATATACCAATACGCTTGTTGATCAAGGGATGTCTCCGAGAAACATTTCACATGTTACTTAGCAGGTAACAAGGCTCTGTGAACATGGCTCCAAATGAAACCATTGAATAATACCTCAGAAAGGATTTCAGATATAAGGTTGCAAATTGACCGACAATCACTCTGGCCTCCACATCTTTCTATCATCCAGTATATCACAAAACGTATGTATAAAAACCATCTTCTGTGAAAAATGCTCGAATAATCTGGCCAAGCAATTACTTCACAGAGAAACCGAAATATACACAATCTTCTGTGCTCAATACTCTAACTATCTCGCCAAGCAATCACTGCACAGAGAAATCCAATAATACAATCTCCTGTGATCAGTACTCAAACCATCTTGCAGAGCAGTCACTTCACAGAATCGAAATCAAGCAAAAAAATAAATTTGAGCGCGGACAGCAAAAAGATTGATGATGGCACGTATTATATTATGTAAATA
>JAOBYK010351909.1:4555-17156 GCA_025434845.1 Phenganax subtilis | reverse complement strand
TCTCATGCAACTAGTGGATTTAAGAGGAAAAATTCCAATTTTTGCTTGGTGGTCCTAAACTTTTGGCCACGACTGTACAAATCTAAATTGAATTTCCGCCATCTTGGCTTAAAAGTAGCAGCGTAGTTAGGCTTCCAGATTATTTAAATTTCACTTGGCCAGGCTGAAAAAAGTTTGAAATGACAAGCAGCATCACAACCGCGTCACAAAAAAACTTATTAATGCACTGTTTCACTGAAATTGGTTTTAATTTTTGTCAAGAAGTTAGCTATGTAAATTGTAGGTAACCCCGCAAAATTGTTATTTTTTTTATTAGCTTTCAAAAGCTGACATTTAACGCTTTTGACAATGAAATATACAAAATCAGTGAGTGATAAAAGACTTGTTGTTAGTTTTTTTAAAGAGATGCAGTTTCTAACGTGGAAAAACACGTACAATTCTAGAGGGAAAAAAAGCTTCAAACATGCATCGTTCAATAAAAACGCTGTTCCTTATAAAGCAGGCACACGAGCACAAACAAAACAACCATCTTAGCAGTTTGCAAAAGTGGGACTTTTACGACAACCTGAGCGAAACAAATCTGCCAGTGGCGTGAAGAAAACGGAGTTTTCTGCAATTTTTGTAAACAAATATTTGTTGAATAACGTATCAGCTGATCGAGTGATCAGAGTTCATGTAACGGCAGACTGAGATATATTGCCTGTTCTTTAACCTCAGAAGAAAATTTCGTGGAATTGCTTTACATAACTGTTTTGCTTACGCCAGAATTGAAAACGAGGATTTTTGGGCCAACAGCTAATGGCCAATAATTGCTCATCTCGTTGCTATTGCTGTTGCCTAAAATAGCAACGCTTTTTAAAAAAACTTAGCTAGTCCCCTTTATTTTAAGTCTAATCACTATGAAATTTGGAACAATGCTATAGAACAGTCTTCCCAAATAAACTGACGGTGCCCGATTTTATATTTTCGCTTTAAGAAGCAAACGTGCCTGTTTTTTTGAACGTGAAAATGATAAGATTAGCAAGAAGTACAGTTGTAATGTTCACCACACAATTGCTGTAAAGATAAATAGCTTACCTTAAACATGCACATAGACGTTGATAACTCCACACCATTGCCCAGAATATTGTAAATTAATCATGAAAAGCCCGTGCAGGGATAGCTAATAGGTATATCATATATCATATCATATCAAGTAATAATTACAGTCTCCTTGATAATCCCACCTATAGGCAAAATGTATTTCTATGGCAGGAGCATTCTTGCAAACTGAATTAACTTTGTTTCTTTAGAAACGGAGCATGTCCTCTCTCATTTATTTGAAGCTGCCTTAGGTTAAAGATGAGTGTTTTGATCTCAGACCTTATATCCCAGGCCTATCGCTTTTATTCGGTATTTTACGTTTTAGTGGAATGTACTAGTCAACAATGCCGTGCTTTTTAAGGTGGCTCCCTAGAGTTTTATTTCCGGGGATATTTTGATCGTATAAGGAAGTAAATTTGAATGCTGAGATAATATTTTGGTCGCGAAACAAACGTCGAATATCTTGCGTTTCCTTCGGTGAATTTTTTTTATATTTTGCACAAAGAAAGATTTTACTCTCTCAAATTTACACACCAATTTTGGAAAAAAAAATCAAAGAGTTTTCCACAGTAAATTTTTGCGAATTACTCAAAACGTATCGACTTAATTTTTTTAATATCTGGCAAATAAACAAGTAAACCACCAGCAATCGATGTGCAAAATATGAAAAAAATTTACCAAAGGAAACACAAGATATTCAACGTTTGTTTCGCGATCAAAATATTATTTCCGCATTCAAATTTACTTGTTTATACGATCAAAATACCCGCGGAAATAAAGCTCTAGGGAGCCACCTTAAGCCCGAAATTTGGTGTTGTTAAAATCGTTGAAGCAAAGTGATAACTTTTGGAGCACCTGAAGGATTATAATTTTCACTTTCCTTTCAAACACTAGCCCTTGCTCGTGTTCATTCAACACCTACATGTTCTTCAAAGCGACAAGTTCTACAAGTCCTTCACTTTCCGCAATTTTGACAACCAAATCCATATCTAAAATAAACTAAGTTGTTTTTAAAAAATTTCGAATTGCTATAACAAGAAGAGGTGACATACTTCATGTACTCACCAATTCAAAAATTCAGCAAAAGTCAAGTTCTCATAGCCAAAGCCGTAAAAAGTGTGATGTTGCTTACTCAATAGTCTTAATGTATATTGCAAAAATCCGAATCGAACTGGTATCGCAAGTGCTCGGCAATGTCACCTCACCGGTCACGTTACCTGCGAAGTAGGGTCATCTCACAGCAACTATCCTTCCCTGAAAAAACAGTGTTTTTAAGAAATTTCAGTGTCAAATGTACCAAAAGCCTTTAACAGCTTGAACTTTCAAAACGTATTCCCAAGTTATCAGATTTTTTTGACCTCCGTTTTTCTTAAACTCGCTACACAACACACTTTTGTTATTATAAGATATGCAAATAAAAACTAAAGATATTAAAATGATATAATTGCACACCAGTTTTGAACTAAAAGCGTTCTAATTAAACCCTAAAAGAAGAACCTGCATGACATAGCCATGCCACGAAAAGTTTCTTACTTTAAAATTTAGGCAACTTTAAATGAGACAATGTTTTCTGGCAATTTGCAAAGCAACTTTTTGAAAAATAGATACGCAAGCTGCGGTGGCAGTCAGAATAGGCTAACTTCCTGAGAGGCAAAGATTAAGATTTGTTGTTGCATAAGAGCGGCAAAGTAAAAATTGTAGGCGCTATATAATTCGTAGTTCCCTTTCGGTGCAAATTTCCTGAAAACGTTGCTTTGTGTCAAATCACCTTTTTGTTGAACTAAGTTCCCTTGGAATTCTTAAAATCATAGAGCTTTTTAGCTTTTCTGTTTGTTTTGAATACATTCATGTTATGTCGACATGTAAATTACACAACTTCCACATCACATTGTATAATGCATGAACAATAAACAACATTTGTAAGTTTTGACCCTGGCTAATGGCTACTTTTCTACTTTGTGATGAAGAGCAGCAATACAATCTTTTGCTATTTGACTCCCTTGGAAATTATTGTGTAGTTTACATATCGAAACAAACAAAGTGAAGAGGTATTAAGAAATTGTAATAAAAGTATACTTGTACAAGATTATTTAAACGTTATACTAGCTGCTTCTAAAATAACTAAACCTATCGCTAAAAAGATTCCTTGTCCAGGAGTTATTCTTTAAGTAACATTCCTTTCTGCGTTGAGTGCACATTGAACATTCCATTGGGTTGTACTTCACCACATACAGGCTTTTTCCACAGAAACCGTTAGAGAAAAGCACCATGTAGTTTTTCCTTATTACAGTAAAATGGTCCTGAGAAATGGTTAGTTTATAGCAACATTATTTTTCATAAATCGAGACGAATCTAAAGAAGACATATTCAGCAACGCCAGATGGACGCTGCCACCATAGTTCCTCCACAAATAGCAAAACATAGATTGGTAAAGTGCTTTCGAAGTTTACCACGAAATACTACTAGACAAGCTACGCAACTCCCTTACTTTTCCCGAGAGATTGCTTGCTGTTTCAAAGCAGGAAATTCTCTCTCTTCTTCGTTTGCAAAATATCGCCATTTTCCCTTTTACTTTTCTTGGTGTTCTCGTTTTCCATAGATTTGTTAACATCATATGCAAAAAATATGTTCTTATATAAGAATTGTTTAGTAGCCATTAATCTGAGGTTTTCATTTTCCAAAACGTTTGAAAATGTTGTCAATAATATAGTTTTACTTTCTTTAGCAAGAAAGGAGTGTTGACTTTGTATAGGAATCATTCAATTAGCACGAGAAACCCTTATTTCTAAACGACAACTTCACGATATTTCGATTTGTTTTTACACGAGCCTGCTATGTTTTTCGTTCCTCTTACATGTTTTTCACCTCCTGACTAGCTCGCTGGCCAGGTACTTAATTGATCCTACATCATTTTCGTATGGTCTTTTCCTGTTATCCAAAATAACTGTTTAATTTTATTGAGAAAAACCTTCTTAATGCGTGTTAGCGCCGTCCACAAAAAGTCTTTACCCTCATCCGTAAAGTTTTTAGGGCTGATATACACTGAATTCGTGGCTTTACACAGGGTCTGTTGACATCATCGACAATGAGGTTTTAGTTTGCTCTCTCTCGTCAATTCTGCTTGGTAAGAATTTTTCGTAACGTTCACTACGAAACACTCTAAAAAAGATTTACTTTCTCTCGCAAGTCTTCTGTAATGGTCTTTGTTTCATAACGTCCCTGAACACTACTCAAAAAACATTTATCCTTTTTTCGAGAATTTTCATTGACAATGTCAAACTGTACTATATTCTTTCGCTATAACATCTGTTGATATTATTCACAAAAGATTTCCTGTTCTTTCAATAAACTTAGTTTCACCGTTTCTTTCATACTTCTTCTAAACCTTATCTTCAAGATATTTTCATTGTCTTTGAAGGTAAATGTTTGGGGAAGCTTGTTTTTCTCAATGACGCATTATTTCTACTTCCTTTTGATAAAATATCTCCAATTAGGGAAACGTCAGCAACGCTTGCTTTTGTCCGATATGTGTCATTTTATATCACTGCAACACGCTTTTCACTTTCTATATAGACTTCTCAAGGAAACATTGATTGTCAAGGGAGGGAACAACCTACGACTAATACGCATATAACTTTTGATGGCCTTCCTCAGAAATTAATGCTGCGCACATATTTGTTTCTGAATCTTCAAAGAATAACTCCTCTATTCATTACACTACTTCTTAGCTAAATGCACTGTTCATAAGTCTAGACAAAAACTTGATTACTAATCATTTTACAGGTAAGAATCAGTAATACAATAATATCCTTTGCGGCAAGTGACTTAAATGCACACTACTCGTATCCAGTGACGCATTTTTTTCTAATATCAGCCATAGAGTGATCTGTTTTCTAAGAAAGATAACACAATCCCACTAATCATATATTTCTGGACTATAACCGTTGGAGCATAGGCAGCCCAAAAATACGTGTTGTGTGAGCAAAACTATTGTAAAACATTGATTACCAACAAAACTCGCCTCAATTCCCTTCAAACGCACGCGCGCCACCATTGTTTAGTAATAAATGTCTGTCTATATAATTAGATAAGGTAGGCAACATTTCGACCCCTTTCGGAGTAATCATGTTAGCAAATGCAAATATTTGTCCACATACAATAGTAAACACTGAAAAAAAAAATCATATTACAAAATAATGATATTTTTCCTAACTTCTCACAAAACAATTGAATTTTAAATCAGCAAGTAGATGGAAAAATAAACGAAGTTTTTTACGTATTTGCTGTGGTATTTTTTTTGTCTCACTTCGGGATGCCACAGGTCGTGGCGCGCGTGCGTTTGAAGGAAATTGAGGCGAGTGTTGTTGGTAATCAATGTTTTGCAATAGTTTTGCTCAAACAACACGTATTTTTGGGCTGCCTATGGTTGGAGATTTACTTTGGACGCTCAAACAAAGCATTCACTTTGTCTTTTTAGAATTGTGTAATTTGCATGGAAACGAATTTAAGTGCATTTAGCGAAGTCCTTTTTACCTAAATTAGGCTAAAATACATGGACAATCTAAACAAATAATCTATTGCCTTTCAACGAGTAAACCTTAAAGGTTGACCGCATGTAAAATTGTTTAGCCTAGACTCATAACTCTGTTTAAGAGCTTTCAAGTCTGCCGAGTTTCCAAACCATATCTCCTTTGGTTGCAGAAGTTGATTGCAGTTATTCACTTGTATTACTCAAGCAAACTTCTTAACATCTACACAGGATGTTTGAAAAAGATTCAATCAAAATTTTGACAGGTGCCATTGCCTGAATTATTCAAGTTAACATTCTGGCTTGTTAAAGAATTGAAGGATAAGAACTTTTTAGCATTTTACACGTAGTTTCTAGGTCAACGCAATAAAAATGTCTCAGTAGTTGTCCTTTAAAAATTATTGTTCAAAAGTACACATTTTCACTCGAACAAGAAAATTGAAAATCTCTTAATTTTTCACAAAAAACAACAACTGGTAAACACCATACATATAAATAAAGTTTCAAAGAGTTTCAATTGGGTTTTCTGTTTAAAAATGCGATTTCAACAATAATTTTTTAACGGGTAGCTAAAACTCACTCCTCGTTTGTCGCAAAATATCAGAAGGAAGCTAAGGAGTCCTCTTTCTATACCCTGGTTTTCCTCTTGAATTAAGCTTCGGTCCAAAGAAGATGCAAGTCGGCCAAATTCGGTAGTCACGAAACTTTATCTTTTTTTTTCAATTATTTAACAAGTTTACCAAGAATTTTGTTTCTGCTTCTTGGCAAAAACGTTACCAAGAATTTTGAACGTTACCAGTCTCCCACAAAACGTAATTAAAAACTCAAGAAATCTTCACTTTTTTCATGTAAACCTTGAAATATTCTTAATATGTCATTGCCGAGAATCGTCAATCCTTGTCAACTGTTTTCTTAATTTGGGCGATACTTTAATTTCATCAAAGGTATTTTAGTTGGTCATCCATCATCAACTCGAATAAAGCAAAAACAAAAGATAGTAAATCATTTCTATTCAACGTATAAAGACTTGAAGATAACATTCAAATACTGTGTTTGAATTTATCCCTGGTTAATGCTCATGCAGGAGTTAATAAGCTTCATTCAAGAGTATATAGCGCAATTATATTCTAATAAAAGCAACAGGGGTTTTTTTAGCACCCAGCTGGCCTAGTCTAGACAATTTCTTCAATGTCAGTTGCTTGACAGATCTGAATAGATTTTTGTCAGTCCTTCTAAACAACAGCTAACAAGCAGCATTTTGATATTGATAACAATGCCCGCTTTTGAAATTGTATCACAAAAAAATAAACCATTTCTTCAACATTACTTCCAAGCAAATGCTCATTAGTCGTTTCATATTTGTGTTAATCCAAGTTGACTGCTTTACTATAAAAGTTGATCTCTTGAATCACCCTGTCCTAGGGAAACAAACTTTGATTAACTCGAATTTTTTCGACTTATTATAACTTGCAAAGACCATAATTTTTTCACGACTCACAGAAATCGGATAAGGAATATCACCTAGATCAAAGCATGTTAATATTTCAGAACCCTTCACGTTAACCATGTACAACATATGATTTTTCGAGCAACAAACCAAGTTTTCATTATCATAAAACTGCAAACAGAGAAAATCATTTCCTGGTCCATAACAGAACACTCGAGGAAGAAACGTCAATGATATCATATCAAAAATGACAAGCTTACCCATTTTGCCACAACACATTGCTAGCCAGTTTCCATCAGGAGAAAATTGTGCAAATGAAACAGTTCCTGAACAAATATATTTCTCTAGATTTTTCGTCCAACCTTCCACACATTTTCCGTCTTTCCAAAGTGTAAATTTTGACGTAAACTTCATTTGTACGAGAGCATCGTATTGAACGCTACATGCTTCTATTACTTGCACTGGCTCAGAGAAATCGATTTGCCGTTCTACTTTTCTGAGAAAAACATTGAAAAAAGCTATGGAAGATTCATAGACAAATACTATCAACTCTTCTGATGCTGACATGCTGTCCTTTGCACCAACCAACTCATCAAGACATGCCAAGCAATGTGACAAATCACAGTTCCAAAGCTGGGGAGTGTGATTTTGTCCGTACAAAATCACTCCGTTTCTTACTAGTGGAAGAGAGGATTGGGGCAATCGCTGAAATTGCAACGTATGTTGCTCTTTTGTCTCAAGATTACAAACTGTGATCGTTCCTGCCGAGGGATCATTCAAGTACACAAAATCACCCTCAATAGATATGTTGGAAAATACATTGTTTTTGTTGTCCGACAGCGCTCCTTTCTTCAACAAGCTCTTATCAACAATGTGAATGAAAACGGATTCACATGTAAAAACGAGGATATCATTATTCTGTAATGAAATATATCTAAGTGCATCAAATGGAGACCAATCGACTTCTTTCCTGAAAACTTGTTTCACCTTTGGAAACCATGAATGTTGTGGATTACCCTGATATAATTGTAATTCATCACCATGGTATAAATTAGTTGGAAGAACAATGTCCTTTATTTCAGCAGTAATCCTATTCAAAGTCAAAGAGTCAGCAACAAGAGAATATACATTGTGTTCATCAGACAAAAACCACGAGTTTTCGCATCCTGCAGAAATTATTTCCATTGGCCGATAAAGAATTTCAAACGACTGCATAGAAGGCAGTTTTTTATAATCTACAAGACCGTAATCGCTCGTGGCGTCATATATACAGAAAACATTGTCAACATCAGTTGTGCCAAAAAATTGGCCGCTAGCAGTGAACAAAAGAGATAAAAGGTCTTTACAAGCAAGATGAACTTTTTGAACCCCGCTTGATGTGTCCCATACAACTAAAATGTGACCATAGTTTGTCACTAATGTACAACCATCAGGAGAAAAACAACAGTTTGTAAATTTAGAATAAGCTTCATCCACTTGAAACGGCCCAGTGGCGATAGTTCCCTCAAGAGTTAGCACTTGGTCAAGCCTGCCAGGTAATATCAATGTTTGGTTAGGGTGAAAAACAATACAATGTGGCAACATCAAACGCCCACATAACAATTCAGGAACTTCCACGAAATCGTCTATTTTCCATTCGGACTTGGCTGTTCCCAGTGAAAAGAGTTCAATCCCGCCATCACTATAACTGCAAACCACATAATCATACATTGGAGATACATCAATTCCTGATATTCTCCCAGAAAGAAGACAGCGAGCTTCAACTGCGTCCTCCGCTTTACTTTTCTCAACTAACTCAAAATAGACGATATCCTTGTAATGCATTTGAAGCAAAATTAGGGCTTTTGACGATAGTTCCTTTCCACCTTCGTTGACAACGTGTGACAAGAAAGTTTCGGGATAATCTCTTAAAAAAAATGCAAATTTTTTTATTAGGGAATACAATTTGTTCACTGCTTTAAATGTTTCTTTTGGAACCTTTTTGAAGCTCTCGTCATTCATAAGAGTATTTATGTTGTTTAAAGTAAGATCAACGTCAAGAAGAACACTAGCAAACATCACTTCTATATCAGCAACGTAGCTGCTAACAAACGATTTCATCTTCTCAGGGTCAAATAGTGCATTCAACATATGCAGCAGATAGTGACTTAAAGCATATTTGACTGAAACATTATTTTGAATGGCAAATCTAACATCGTTTTTCTTCATTTCATGAAATTTTTGAATACATAAATCAAAAAGAAATTGATGACCAAATTCTACATCAGCCGTGTAATCATGTTCAACAGTATCAACCAGCCAATCGCTTAATGATTTATGAAAGTGGGAAATAGTTTGGTCTTCCTTGATGACAAGTAATGACGAAAGAGAATTGAATATTTTATTTAACTGTCGTTTTGTGTCTACGTTGTTATTTAGTCCAAATAAAATCCCAACAAACTCAAGTGGTAATGGTCCCCTAGCAGCTGCAAGTACACTTAAGAAAGACAAAAATTTCTCCTCAGAAATTTCCAAGATCTGCAACTCATTTTCCAACCTTTTGAAGTAAATTTCATAAAACCCTTCTAGACCATTCGGTAAACCGTCCAGTAACGGCGCATCCTTGCAAAATTCGGAAAGAAGAAATGCATACAACATAAGACCATCAGATGTCTGTGCTATACGATCTACAAGATCTGTAGACGAAATTCGGTTTTGTAAAAACAGTTTCATGTCATTCAAATTCCGCTTGTCCCAGGCCTCGATAAACAAAGGATTTAAATTTTGAAACCTATTGATCAAGTTTTTCTCTGGCCTTGTCGTGATAACAAAGCGCATATAAGAGGGGAGTTTGTGGAAATGATGAGAAATCAAATGAGCAACTTTTTGTTTGCCATGGTATTCGCCTTCGTCAAGAGCATCTAGCACAATCAAAATATGTTTTCCAGGATCCACAAGATTTGTCAATGGTTCTTTCAAAAGTGCTGTGAACAATGCTTCAGTGTTCATATTTTTCAAAGACTCTCCGACACAACCAGATAGCTTTTCGACAAGAGCTACTTTGTAAGGTGCCAAAACTTCACAGAGCTGAAAGGCTATAGATTGAAGCAGAATTGCTGAATTGTTGTACTGATTGTTGTTATACTGAAAGAAATGAGATGCACCCAAATGCCCTGCAAATCGTTTGCAAAGAACAGCTGCAATTACAGATTTACCCATGCCTGCAACCCCCGAGATCACAAACGCACGACTTTGTGAAGTCTCATCATGGAACCACGCTGAAACTTCTTCAATTACCCACGCTCGAGTACCCTCTGTCAATTTTTGGGAATGCAATTCTATCTCCCTTTCAAAATCACACTTAACAAGATGCTTTGCTAGAACACTGTCATATCGACATAGTCGATCTATTTCCTTCTGGTCTATTCCTAATCGAACTAATGTTGAACTCATTTCTCCCCAGAATGTTTTAAAATCTTCCGCATTTACTCGTGTATTAGGTATATGGCCAAAATGCTCATTACGAAATTTTCTAACACGGGTAATATCAGCTTCGACTGAATAATCTGTTGGACTGGGCTCAATCCACACACTTGAATCTGGCGGGGATAAACTACAAATGTTTCTTAGAAGAATACTGAGTAATGAAATGTCAAACTCCTTGATATCCACTAATTTAGGTAGGCTAGGGTATAATTTATTCCACTGAGATTGAATTATTATGTTGTTGCCTTTGAGGTTAGTAAGAATGCTTTTAATCACAGAATCTGATAATACAACCTGTAAGTTTCCACGGTGAATGCTCAGAAACACTTTTCTCAACGCTTCAGTTCCGATATCCACAATCAACCTCATTAATTTAACGGAATTGTCGCTTTCAGAGATGCCAAGAATTGAAGGTGCTGGGACACAACTACTGACAACCTGCATGAAAAGAGTCTTATATTAAACGAAAAAAAGGTAAAGGTAATCCATGAATATGCGTTTCCACTTGGTGGATTAACAATATACTTAATCAAACAATTTTACCAATGCAATCCCAAGACCTACTCGATCACATACGCTAGAAAGAAAAAACTCGCATCAAAAATCGCCCATGTAAACTGGCCTTAACTTTGACTTATAGAGTCATATTATGCATAAAAAAAGCTTTTCATACCTTTTCAATCATTTTTGTTTTTATATATCAGTATGCTTCAAAAGTAAGAACTACCAAGAACTTAGACGTGGTTCACAGTAAGACTGTTCTATCATAGCACGTTTTATTAACAGGGTGATTATACATACAGCCTTAAACTTTGAGGCAATTCGTGTTTGTGCAAATGCAATGCGAATTCAGGAATTATCTATTGCTTGGTGCCTCGTGATGCATAACATATTAAATGTCGATCTAGGCAAAAAGAAGTAAATTCATCTACGCAGCTGGAAAGAACATATTATATGTGCAATATTGGGTAGCGAGAGCTTGAAAATTGCAACCAAGATAGCCCTGCGGAATTTGCTATTCAGTACATTTTCTATTACGAGCAAAAATAATTATTCTTACCATTTTCGTTTCATTTTCGGCTTAAAAATGGTGAAATATCCGCACGCTCTAGATAAATATACTAACTTTGCAAACTTCGCAGGACTATGTTTCCCACATTTTCTAACCTTTTGCAACTAAACTTTGCAATTTTACTGCATCTAATATGTGCTTTCCAGCTGCTTAGATAAATGCATTTTGTTGGCCTAGATCGAAGTTTAGTCTATAATGGGATTTGTCCATGGTCTAGAATTTAATCGATTTTAATTGCAAATTTTAAGCTGACATGCAACGTTTCTGTTGCGTATTGTCCTAACAGTACTTGCTGTGATGCTGTATATTTAGGCTAGTACTTAAGATAGCAAGAAACCCCATCGAAACTGGGAGCGTGTATAGCAGTTGCCACGAAAGTTCGATTTCTCGGATTGTAATTCGTTTGATATTAGCAAGCAGCATATACTAAACATTCGTAGAGATAAAATAGTAATTTCCCAAAGGGTACACCGTTGGACTTGAGGTCTAGATTGTTCTCGTGCTGTGTTTGTCTCACTCACACGATTTCCGCCTTTCCGGCGATACGAATAATATTTGGTACGTGCTGACGTTCCGGTGGTACGAACATGTGTTCCAAAGCAGTTTCAGCAAAAACAGCGAGCACATTTTTAGCAGTTTCCTTACATCTCTGTACAAGTATTGGCTGAGGAATAACTGCACGCACCCTCTCGCCGTAAAGATTACTAAGTGTCTGCTTAATTACAGAAGTCACTGGCGTCGCTCCTTCCTGAGACCTAGGACTTAACTTCCAAACAAATGCAACTGAAAATAACCACGTGGTTTACGGAGTAGCTTCCTTGGAAATTTCTAAACTATTTGTTCTTAACAGAACATATCGCTCATACGTTGCAAAGATCTCCATGTTTTTTTAAGAATCTCACCTCATCATTTTCTTGTTTCCCGATTTCCTCCTCCAAATCACCAGAAGTACTTTTGAGACTCATTCTGTCACACAATATAAAAAACAGAAGTTGCTAAAGTATTT
>JAOBYK010351798.1:2494-17169 GCA_025434845.1 Phenganax subtilis | reverse complement strand
TATCAGGTCTAAACTGTTCTTTCTATAGATCCAGTAAGAGTCATCTCTTATTGATCCAGTGTTACTACAGGAGGAAAACTAAATTAAATTTACCTATATTTAAGTGATGTCACCCTACATTCTCGTTTTTCCAGTGCTTTTGGTTTAAACTGATACAAGAGACCACGTTCTTTTTCAGGTCCATTGCCTTGGTCCCCTGTGGTCAATGATCTTCGATCATAAACTCTTAACAAGCTATTTTCACAACCAATAGCAACTTGATAAGGTTGCACTGGATTCACACTGAAAGATGTCACAGCCTTCTTACATTCTATAAGAATATCCTGCAAAAATAATCCACCATTAATCCAGTCTTTGTTCAATCTGCTTGTTCATGTTTATGTAAACTTGTGCATGCATGGTGAAGACATACTGTAAACCTCCAAATATAAGCCCCCCGTGTATAAGCCCACCGCAAATACTAACACTCACCTCATTCCAAATATAAGCCCCCCCATGTACAAGCCCACCACAAGTACTAATATTCACCTCATTCCAAATATAAGCCCCCTACCCGAATATAAGCCCAGTAGCCCACTGCCAGTGCCACTACATAACCGCATAACCCACTCAAAGAATTCCAAATAGCCACAACTAAACAAGTGATGTATTTAAATGTTTTAAAGCATTACTAACAGTAATTTTACTAAAGGCTAGAATGTTCGTCCTGTTGGTGTTTTAAGGCATCCCGAACTTTGTATACTTTATATACATGCAGTATAAGTTTTATACATTGTCTTTGAGTTTTGGTTTTAATACATGTTCATTTTCCTGTTTATGACCCGACTTGTTCATTACTAACACAAAAGATCGTCCATGTATAAGCCCCCCCGTACATAAGCCCCCCCTTGTATAAGCCCATCAAAAATCGCTTAAGAGAGTATATAAGCCCAGGGCTTATATTCGGAGGTTTACGGTAATCCTTGAAGATATGGTTTGGAGATTTGATTAAAGTCTTTTTTCTATCTTTCCGTTCGTTATAGACTAGGGTATATTAGGCCGTGCCCTGTATATTACCTCTTTACAGCCTTCACATGAACACTTTGTTTTAGATCGTAGATCAAACAAACGTACAGTTCCATCCTCGCCAGACGACATAAATGAATGCGGATCACCAGGCGTCGTGTTCACCTTTAAAACAGTAAAATATGTTTTGTAAGTCTCTCCATGCCAAGTGATAGCCACGCCATGACAAGCAAAGTAGTAATGTAACATCATGTACTAGGCTGCAAGGCCAATCAGGTACAAGTAGCGACACGTTTGACAAACCTCGTACGTTGTTCCGGTGTGGCATCGAAAAGAATTTTTCCCATATGATAAATGACTGTTGATGTCATTATAATGCAGAATGCCGTCGCCAGAACATGACGCTACCTAAAGAAATTTGAAAAGTTCAAAAGGTACACAGGAGCAGTTAGCAAACAATAGGTCACTAGCTGTCAGGCATCAAGCCCAAAGTCTTGTAATGTCAGTGCAGTAAGTGCTCTGATCACTAAGCTGTAATATAAACTGAGTGAGGCGTTAACCGGCCATTAAATGGCAAGAGGCTAGCCTTGACAAATATAATTCTCTTGTGTTTCATACAATAAAATATATCACAATTTGTCGGCAACCAAAGGGTTAAGAATTAGATGTGATTCTATATTCATTACATTAATAGCACAAAATGTACTAATTTAGTTGTCACATTTTGCCAAATTTAAGTTGTTGAATTTAATATAAATACTATATTTCTCAAAAATTCAAGACAAACCGTACACAAAATGATAAATCATGTTTAAAATGTCACCCAAACTCATCAAGAGTTTGTTCAAACATTGCATTCTTGAGAAAGCAGTGGTTTTACACTAAACGCAAAAAATAAATTCACATAAAATGTGACTTGTAAAATACACCTACTTCAAATGCTGAGATCCTGATGATAATTAAACTCATACAACTTCTGATAGCCACTTTATGATTCAAATTTCTAAATGGTCTTAACACTTGCCTTAGAATCAGCTGTGCATGGCAAAAATTTTGCACTGAATATGTTAGCCCGATGACCACTTGAAATTGACTGAATTGGCTAAACAAATTGAAAAAAATTCAAAAGAACTCTTTTTTTAAAACACCCAAATTATAAAATAGTATAAAGATTATTTAAAATAATGTAAGATACATACCTTCATTGATGAAAGTTTGTAGAAATTTAGTTTGCAGTCATCAGAACCCGTAAGCAAAACATCGCCATTGTCGTTCCAAGACACAGTGTTGACCTATAAAAAATATGAGTCATAAAAAGTCATCGAGTGACAATGCACATCAGTACACCTTACTTTGTTGTCATACTCTGTTTATCACCATGCAGATGCTTTTACTTGTCAAGGTGAGACTCTTGCATCTCAACAATGAACAAAACTATTTGACAATTTCTCTTTCTAACTCATGAGTGGCCATGCACTCCAATACACCGTACTTTGTTGTTTTACTCTGTTTAACACCAGAAATGTACTGTTAAACATGAGAGACTCTAGGACCTTGTTGATATAGCAAAATTATGGTGATTTTTCCACTATAAACATTTGATATTTGAACATACACAGCCTTCATGACCGACAAAGACATGTTCACATTTCAATCTTCTGATCAAGTATTCACTGTCTGTCAATAAAAAATGATTGTCAAAACATGACCGAACCGAAGTTTGAACAGAAAATACGTCATTTTATACCTAATGCACTTCGCCGTAAATTCGTACCATATCGATTACCGGCTGTTTTGTCATTTAAAGAGAAGAATATAGACTGGCTCCGCGCCATTTCTTGCCAGTTTATGCGGAAAAAGCTCTAGTTTTTTCAAACAGAAAAATAAAAAAAATTTTCGTTAAAAAAATCTCCATTGTTGTTTTGCTCGCCCTAGTCTTCTGCTCTAATCTTAATCACGATAAATGTAGCTGAACTGCGAATACTGGCCTTTAATTTCTAAAGTGAAGCAGTTCACTGGCAATAACTGGACTGCGAGAACTGACCTTGAAATCTCAAAAAAATTAACTGGAGTGCGGCAACTGACCAAGATGGGCCGACAGATATTTGTAAGAGCCAACACTCCCCCCTCCTGTAGACTCCAGAGAGATTGTCCCCACCTAGCAGCGAGGGACAAGGGGAACGTTGCTTTATTCTAGTTGTTTCAGTAAATTCCTACACTGTACTGCAAGGTTCACTATTTATTGTTAAGGCTGGTTTTCATTACTCGCAGGCATACTGCGCGCCATGCTCGGTTCACACGGGCGATTTTTGCTGCGAGTTTTCTCCTTTTAGCGTATGTGATCGAGTACGTTGACTGGAGTGCATTAACAAAATTGTTAGACCAATTATATTCGCCAATTATCCACTTTATCACATCGTTCAACCTGACAAAAATCGCACCCGCTTTCTTATAGAACCTCTAGGAAGAACAGCTTAGAGCTTATACAACTATCCAGTACGAATACAATAAGTTTACAAGTTTAGGTTTCCTTCTGTAGTAACACTGGACAATAAGAGATAATAACTCTTACTGGATCTCTGGGAAGAATAGTTTAGAACTGATAGAACTATCCAGTATAAATATAATTAGTTTAGTTTAAGTTTCCTTATGTAGTAACACTGGATCAATAAGAGATAATAACTCTTACTGGATCTCTAGGAAGAACAGTTTAGAACTGATAGTACTATCCAGTATAAATATAGTTAGGTTATTTCAAGTTTCCTTCTGTAGTAACACTGAATCATAATAAAATGAACCTTATAGATGTCTACGAAGTCTAGTTTATTTCTAGTGACATGGGCATGGCGAGTTAAGTCATTAGCCATGTACATAACTTACAAGCACACAAGAACGCGTTTCTGCATGGGTAACCCGATCGTGGGCGATCGAGCATCTAAGTAAAGTTATTCACTTAACAGTAAGTAAAAGCGACACACGCAGGTAGAAAAAAGATGGATTGGAAAGACAAGATTGTCAGTATTACTCACTTTTTAGAGAAATATCTTTTTGATTTCTGTGCAATTGTTGCCTTGGCATTGTCAATTGCTGCCATAGCTATCGTCGTGCAGAACGACTCGAATTTAAAACAGAACGACGATGAAATAGACGTTCTGAAAGGCAAAATGGAAGCTTGCCAAACCCGTGGAACTTATCGCAGAATCTTGAAAGTAAAAAAGCAGATAGAAGCGATCAAGACGAACCTTACGAGCAATATGTTAGAAACGGAATCATCGTTGGAAAAGAAATTTACTGTAGTCCAGTCCGATTTGAATGGGCGTATGATAAATGTGCAAGAGCAAGTCTCGGATTTGAACATAAATGTGAACAATCTTCAAACGAGCTTCGGGGGGTTTCAAGATTTGACAAACAGTAAATTTGCAGATGTTTGGGTCAAATTTGACAAAATTGAACGAGAAATTGGGAAAAAAGAACGAAAAAATAGAGCGGGTTTTAAGAAACCAATAGAAATTTTTGTAATTCTTTGCTCTATCGTAGTTTTAACTGTTATGTAAAAGTATTTTGCTTGACACTGAAGCTACATCTCATTTTTTAAAACTATTCATGCATGTTATCATGGTACAGTAAATAATTACAACAGCTTTTGTCAAAAGAAGATATTGATTTTCGGGTTTCGCTGTGTAACTTCATGCTAATTTTTTTTCCCCAACACACATGCACGAGGGAAATTCGACTTCGTTTTACTGCAGTAAAATGGGAAACAACACAACAGAAAACAGTCGTCTCTTACACGACAACGAAAGATTATTTGAGTGTTTAAACCGGGAAAACTGTGAAAAAATTACCAGAACGGTTTATAAATATCTGCTCCGTTTATCAACAATCGCTGCTATAGTCTTAGCCATATTAGTCATCGTTTTTGCGACGAAAGAAGAAGCGAGTCTACAGAAAAGCACAAAAGAATTAAATTTGGTTGAAGAGGAAATAAATGCTTGCTACGATAGCTCGCTGGCAAAAACGAAAGAACTTAGAAAGGATATCGACAATGTAGAGTACATTTTAACTGAAAAAATTCAAAAACTGATCACTTCAATGGATATACGCATTCAAGATGTTCAAAGCGATTTGTTGAACCGTCTAATAACAATTCAAAACCAACTTTCGGATTGGAATAACATGGTGGATGAAATGGAAGCCAGCTTCGAAAAATCTAAAGACACCACTACCGAGAAATTTGAAAAAGTCTGGCAAGAATTTATGAAAGTTGACGCAGAAATTGGAAACTTGACGAAAATTGAGAAGCACATTTAAAAAGTTGTGACTGAAAGCTGAACATTACGTGCAGTTTAGTGACGGTTCTAGCATGTTTTAGCAAAAAAATAATGTAGTATAGTTCATTAGCATGTACGCATCAAAAATTTTCGACTTTTCACTAGATTTTCAAAAGAAATGAACTCAAGAAGAAACTTGAGAAAATAAAAGCTTTTTTTTTTCTTTCTACACATGACTGTAGCTCAACTAGAACTTTGAAGCCTGCCAAGCAAAATTATTAGACTTTATGATCAATTTCTTTAATCAAGCAAGTGACTTCATCAAGAAATTGTACAAAATGACGACACAACCCATTCTACAGCTATTTTTGAAGGATGCATACTCAATCTTTTGGATACAGTTGTCTTAAAAATGGTCTTGTTTGATAAACTTCTCCATCAAATGATTGAAAATAATCATCAATTATATCATTGACAATCTGAAAATTAAAAGTCACTACAAGTCTTAGTTTGTGTATAAGAAGTTATATTACAATTCTTCTTTAATTGTTTCAAATATTATATATATGTACAATCCCTGACCTTCATATAGTTATAGGATGAATACCTTTCTTCCAGTGACAATCTCTATTTCATCTTGACTAACATAAGTCAAAACCACAGGACTCTCCATTGCATCAGGCAAAACTGCATAATGTGGTTCATCACGTCTTTCCTGTTTAAACAGATGGAGAAAACTTTGCATGCATAATATCACATCAATTTATCATCAGTTAGAGAACCAGAAGCGGTAGGTTAGAGCCACACTGTAAATTATGGCTGGCAAATTTTTCTTCGATGCTTATGTTGAAACATTTCTTTAAAACGTACTGTAGCTCTGTATCCATAATGATCCTCCAGCCAATGATCTGGTGCCTAGAAAAGTTGTGTGCTTAATTCATGGTATTTGTATTAATCATAGAATAAATGTAATACGTCGTCTTATGCAGAAACTAACATATTTACTTCCTGTAACAAGGTCGAGAATTAAAATAATTGAAATTGAATTGTTTGAAGAAGTATCGTAATAAATCTTCTTATCCAAGAACTTCAAGGTCAGGGATTGTACATATTGCAATACTTGAGTCATTTAAAGAAGAACTGTACTTTCTTATGTAAAAACTTCATTTTCAAGGTTTAAAGGCTGGTACAGTTATTGAAAATGACAGAAAGACATGAATTAAACAAAAATACAAACCAGAGCAACTTTGTCCCAACCCACAATGACACCATGATAGCCTTCTGACTGATGTAGAAACACCTGACCAACCCTATACTTTATGTTAGCTGCTCTTTCGTGTCTTGGTTGAGGGCTGTTAGCAAAATAACCTTCTTTGCTTCGATGTTCCATTATTTCTACAGCTACACATTCACCTCGTTTGTCCGTGAAATAAAACCACAGTTTTTTCAATTCTTCAAGCCAAGTTTTTGGGTTCAACCATTTTTTACTAAAATCTTGAAAAGTTGTTACAAGCCTATAAAACACTAATAATTTAGTTCCTCTGTCTAACACCAGATGATTTTACCTTTCAAGGGGGGCCCAAGGCGCAACACATTTGAGCTCAACACCAAAATGTTTTATAAACAATTTATTATTGCAATACGATTCAAAATATACTAAGTTTTTAGATGGCAACCCTTGGTCGTTTTACAACAAAAACCTTTGTCAAAATATTGATAAAGCAAGCTAAAACATGACTCACTTTCGAACTTTTATTGATGTTGCATCCGAATTTTCCGTGCTCCAAAACGAACTAATATAATATTGAGCAGGAATAGCAAGCAGTAAGAGTAGAAACTGTACTCCAGGACGGGCCATTGTTGACGAAAACACTTGTCATTAATGACCATTTCTACGTCTTGTAGGGGGAAAATTTAAATTTTGAACGAATCATTTTCGAACACGAAATCACGAATCGGTCTTAAAAATTTCGTTGTTTTGACGCCTGCTATTACACAATGTCAGCAGTTCCCGAAATACTTGGTGTAATTTTTAGACATTTTTTTGAAAACTGCTGTCGTAAAAAGTCAGCACTTTTAAAAATCTAGGAATACTTGATGTAAACACTACATGATGACACAAAAATTTGCTGACGCCCGCTGTCGCATCTTGCAGCAGTCCAAAAAATTTTTTCCTTCACTTTGTGTAGTTTTTCTATGAATTTATTTCGCCGCCCGCTATTGTACCTTGTCAGCAGTTCAAGAAATCATGACCTCACACTTAGTGTAGCTTTCATGTAATCACTTCAAAGCCCGCTATGCTACAATGTCAGCAGTAAAACATTACCCAAGATTGGTGTAACTTTCATGAATTGACTCAAAAGCCCGCTATCATTAACGGCCAGCAGTTTATGAAATCCACGATAAACTTGGTGTTAATTTATATAAATTGGAGTTTCATTTTGTAAAAAATTTGTATCTATTTTTTTTCGTGATATTTGAAAGTTGTAAATACTATTGGTCAGATCATGTTTTTAAGTCCGTAGTTCTTTAAGGAAATATCGTATAAAGTAAGTATCAGATTATAAAATCATAAAATCATCGGGAGTATGACATCGTGAAGTGTTTAAATAGGGCACATTTGAGTGGACTGTCACTCATGGAGTACGTACCTCATCTTTCTTCTGTAATTTCTAGATTTTTTTGAAAATGACGAAAAAAAAGAAAAGTCGAAAAGGAAGAAATGTTAGCGAGAGTGATAATCAGAATTTAGAAGGTAGCTTGACTTACAAGCTTTGCACTTGTTTATGTGTTTTTTGACACATACACAAGACTATTTATACACGTACATGTATATGAAAATGAAATAAATAAACGTCATTTTCTCATAAGTAACCAGAAGTTGACCACCATCTTCTGTCCTTCAATGCTGCTTGATGAGACTCTACATCACTACGATATCTTTAATTTTTAGGGCAATGTCCTCACGTGAAAGAAAACATAAAATTCTCCAATTTGAATAATGTTATTCCTCATGCCGACTTGTCACAATGTCAGGTAAGACTTTATTGCAATGTCACCAAAACTCACTGAATGGCTACTTTGTTTAATGCCAAATGATATTACTTGTCAAGATGAGACTATTGAATCTTAATGGTTGTCTTTTTCAATTTGTTTAGGAGTGTGAAAAAACAATTTCTGAGCCCATCACATCCTCTAAAAAAAGCACAAATGATGAAGAAGGCAACACAGACACAGAAACAGATGATAATGTTGCTGTTTGTGTTTGTCTGCGATGCGGCAACATTGTTAGTATACTGTATTTATAATTAGTATTCTAAGCTTACCATGTACACAAACAAGCAAACAGATGAACAAACAAGTAGCAAAAAATAAACCAACAAACGAACAATAATGTACCCGTATAAATTTAAATGTTTCAGGGCTGTTCTCGTCAATCTGTACATCAACATGCTGTCCAACATTACAACCAGAAAAAATCCCATTCACTTGCTGTCAATCTTTCTAATGGGATTGTCTGGTAAGACGTCTTTCTAGAATATAATGATACTGATGTTATAAACAAACCAATTGTATTTAAACAAAACACATTATATTTGTATGGTGGTTTTTTTGTGTACTAGGTGTTATGAATGTGATGATGAAGTTGACGCTGAAATTAATTCTACCTTAGAAAGATGTTTAAATCTTTTAAAAAAAGCTCCTGGCACAAAAAATACTAAACTAGGTACTCCAGGGATAATCACTTTCTTATTTTACCAATACATAGACTCAGTAGATATACAGAGTAATATCGATTCAATCAAACACTATTTAGAAACCAAGTAATAGCAGCATTCTATTGTTGCATTTTTTCACCCACCTAAAATAAAACCTTTGAAATTTTGTATTTTCTAAAATACTTTAATACACTAATAGACGCATAATAAGTTTCAAAGTAGCTCTAGAAGAGGTTTCTCATGTATAAAGATGTGAGCCATATACTAGTAACTTGACATCAGGTCAACACCTCCAATGTCTAATTGACTTTAATACGTGCTAGCATTTCCATTATAGAAAAATGTGAAAAATCAGCCGAGAAGAAA
Organism: Phenganax subtilis; assembly: GCA_025434845.1. Taxonomy (NCBI): domain Eukaryota; kingdom Metazoa; phylum Cnidaria; class Anthozoa; order Malacalcyonacea; family Clavulariidae; genus Phenganax; species Phenganax subtilis. The sequence continues at coordinate 7,808 of JAOBYK010351798.1, read as the reverse complement.
ATGGAATTAAATATGTATTCTTATCAAACATCTGTCATCAAGGTAAGTGTGTCATTAGGTGTGGGTTTACTTCAGCGATGAGCACTGGCTCAAGTTAATAATTTTTGTCTCTTAGGGTCTTACTAATTTAGGCAATACATGTTTCTTCAACTCAGTTATGCAGGTAAAGATGGCCTATTTTGTCATTTTATTCTGTCTAAAACTAGATGATTTTATTTGTCATGGTGTGACTCTTGCATCTTAATGAGTAAACAAAAGTATCTGACAACATCTATAATTAATTCATTGTGTGAACACAAAGGTACTCATTCTCTTTTGGAATTTTTTTTAGAACCTTTGTCAATCCCAGTTACTGCAAGTTGCCATAAAACTTGCAAAACCAAGTAACTTTGGATATTGTGTAGTACCATTGTCTTCAGGAAATAAAGAGGATTTGGAGCCTCTACTAGTAACAATCATCGATACCCCAGGGCCGCTGACGTCAGCACTGGGCAAATTTTTGCAAGATATGACCTCAGGCAGCAACAAACACATTGTCAATCCTAACTACTTGTTTACAGAAGTTTGCAAAAAGTAAGGCTTAGTCATTGGAGATATGGTTTGAAAACTTGACCGAAGTCTTTATTATGTCTTTTTGTTCATGTCTATGCTAACTTGTGCATGGTGAAGACATAGTCATTGATTGAAGATATGGTTTGAAGACTTGACCAAAGTCTTCGTGCTAGGTCTTTCTTCATGTTGATGAAAAATAACTCGTATTGTAGAGCTGCAAGATTCAAAGGATTCCGACAGCAGGATAGTCAAGAGTTACTACGCTACCTTCTGGACTCTATACGCACTGAAGAAATTAAGGTACAATCCTTGACTTCAATATAGATGCTTTAAGTTTCAGTTTTTTCATTAGAAGATATATTACAATTCTTTAAACTATTCAAATATCATAAATATGTACAATCCCTGACCTCTGTATAGACACTTTAAAATTTCGGTTTTTTCATGAGAATATCTGCTACAATTCTTCTTCAAAGGATTCAAATATTTTAAAATATGTACAATTCTTGACCTTGATGTAGACACTTGAATTTTTGCTAGGGTGTAAAGAGAGCAATATTACGACACTTTGGTGTGAAAAATGCCGCGAACGAAAAAGGAATAGCACCGGATGAAATTGACGAAAAGATACAAGACAAAATAAAAGGTGACGCTTCAAACTCTTGGATAAAACAATGTAGCTACAAAAACGAGCAAGTGAACTTACAATTAAGACAGTTGTCAGAGAAAAGGTTAAACTGTCTGTGTAATGTAATGTATCATTATTAATTTTAGTTTACGGAAGAAATGCAAAAGCTCCTGTAATTGACAGTTTATTTGGTGGACAACTCATTAGTTCTGTAGAATGTCGTTCTTGTCATAAGGTGAATAGATGTTTGTAGCCATCTCTTTTAAATAGCTTTAGTTCGAGTCCATATACAATTGAAATCAGTTACTGTAATCTCGTTGTTATCTTATTTTTGGCAAAATATATAACTTTAGATATGACTATGAGTGCAAGCAATTACAAAAAGTGTTTGGCTTTTTTTATAGGTATCGACGATAATGGAAAGTTTCTTTGACTTGTCGTTGTCGTTAGCGACAATCGAGAACACTGTAAGTTATACAAACTTGCTTTTAATGCTAATCGTAAAAGTTCAAATAGACTGTAAACTCGACTGTTTTAACCACAATTACTTCGCAACTCAATGGCTAAATTGCGTATTTTACCAACGATTATCGATGTATATGTATAATATAATTTAAATCTATTCGCATATTTAATCAAAGCTATTTATTTTTCCCGCATTCATTATACTATAGTTTCCTAATCTACTTATCCTGTAACTTTCCCTGTCAACTTTCTCTGCAGGAGGAAACCGGAGTACCCGGGGAAAACCTACGACTTTCGGCAGAGTAGTTGACAGACTCTTTTCACATGAGGAAATTTTTGTTTGTTCCAAGAATCGAGCAAACAGCTTCGGTGGTGAAAGGCGCCCGTCCTATAACTTCAAATTTTTATTGGTACAGTTAATTATTTGATTCCCAAAGTTAAATTTTATCTTGATTTTTTGCCTGAGCGTAGAAACAAGATAGTTCAATACCTATGAATAAAACGAAGAAAGTAGCGACGAGTTTTCCTAGCAAAAAGATCTCAAAAGTGGTGGAGAAATGCCCTGAAGTAACCCAAAAGCCGGCTCAGCTCTCGAAACACCAAATGAAAAAAAAAGCAAAAGCTGCCAAGAAGGTAGGGGAATGAAACTGACGAGTAATATACATGCTCGTCAACGTTTATTGAGTCAAAAACATGAGAAACGCCGGTACAACAGAAACGAAGGGGCTAGTGCTGTTTAGCGGACACCTTACGCCGCTGACCACTAAAAATATATATTATATTAAGGACGATGAGCCCGCAACCCCACCTAGCATTGTTAAAAAATATATTATTTGAACGGTCAGCGGCGTAAGGTGTCCGCTAAACTGCATTCTAGCGGAAACGAAAATGACTAGTATTCATTGTCACTTGATCTTATATAGGAAAAGAAAAAAGGAAGAAGACGGCATAACAGTAGTGGGTCGAACATTTCGAAAAAACGAAGTGAGACTACTGATGAAAATGACGTCACTGATGATGAAACAAAGGATGACATCATAGAAGGTAGTGACGTCGTGGACGACGATGACGTTGTGGAAAATGGTGACGTTAGTGAAACAGATGAGGTCATGTCTAAAGACAAATGCAATGACACTTTCGATTGTTCGGAAAAGTCTTTCATAACTGTGAAAGAAAATGCATTGATGAATGTGCAAAAAATCGACGGAAAAACGAAGGAGTCAAGTTTGGATAATGACGTCAGGAGAACGTCACAAGATGACGTCGTAAGCACGTCACACGAGAATGATGTAGTTATATCACATGACGTAACATACACGTCACAAAACGACGCCACAGATACGTCGCATGATGACGTCACAAATATGCCACAAGATGATATAACAGAAGCACAAGATGATGTTAAGGATACGTCACAAACTGACGTCATAAAAACGTCAGAGTGCGGAGAAGATGTGAAAACTACGGCGCCTGATGGTGACAAAGATCTAGAGTCCAATTTGAGTCCCATTGATGAATTGTCGGTTTCTTTGCATCAAATTTCCATATCTGAAGACGTAGGCAGCAAGGGGAATAATATATTGATAAATGAATGTGATGAGCGTGCGGTAGAAGAAATTATCAATGAGATAGTTGAAAAAGTAAGCGAGGAAAAGCAAACGAAAGAAAGTTTGAAGAAGAAAGACATTATAGAAAACGAACCAAATGAAAATGAAATTTGTATGGAGAATTTGATAGAATCAGAGAAAACTTGTTTAAAGGAACAAGATTTGGCTACGCAGAATTTTTGCAATGGCGGGAAATTCGTGGAAGACGAAATGGGCGATCTATCTTGGCAAGATACAGACACAATTGCTTCAAAGGCAAAGCAAGAGAGCTATGATGGAATGAACAGTACAAGGACAGAAAATCATTTCGAAAATACTTTAACACGACTAATTGACCAGGAAAGTTTAGATATTCAAAAAGTCCATGATTATGCCAGCGAAATTGTTAGCAATTCACTAAAATATGCTATTCATTCTTCATCGAGTGGTGCAGCATTAGAACTCGTTCAAGAATCGCTCATATGCAACGATACTACGACAAAATGTAGAAAAAGTAAGTCTATAGCTTGCGAAAAGAAAGAAAGAGATTTAAAAATGGTTGGAAATAATGTAGAAGAGTTATCGGCTAACGACAATGTGCATAGTTTTGCAAGGAATATTGTTGATGACGTTTTTAAACAAGCCATAGAGTTAGCGAGTTTAGAAGCTGAAAATGATCCAGAAGAGTTGGCTTCTGATGACGCGAAAGTCGAAGGGAGTGAAAATGTCGATCGCTACAAGATTTTGGAGGAAAATAACAACAATTCCATGGTGGAAAAAAGCGAGATATCGTTGAATTGTAGTTGCAAATCGATGCCATGTAACACTACTTGCAAAAGCTTGGAATTTGGGAATGATATAAGAAAATGCAGCCCTGGCGTTGAAAATAATCAAACATTGATTCCAAACGACTTTAGTTTATCAAAAGATAGGAATAATTCAGAAGAAGTTTTATCGGAAAAGGAGACTGATAACAAAGAAGCAGCGTCGCTTGAAACTGAGGATAATGATGAAAAAGGGAGCAATGTTTCTGAGATTTTGTGTGGAAACCATTCGCTTGGAAATATGGAGAATATTAAGTCGAATGTGATGTCTGTTGAGAGTTGTTTAAAGAAATTTTGTAGTCCTGAAATATTGGACGGGAATAATAAATTTATGTGTGAACAATGTAATCAAAATGGTGACGAAATTGGAGAGAATGTGAACAGCGAAGCAAGCGAAGGTAACGTAGGAGAGCTTATGAAGATCATGTGTTTATATCAAGGTCAGGAATTGTACATATTTATTATATTTGAAATATTCAAAGAAGAATTGTAGTATATCTTTTTATGCAAAGCTAAAATTTAAAGTATCCATATCAAGGTCAGGGATTGCACATGCAATATTTGAGTAATTTAAAGAACAATCCTAACATATCTTCTGATGCTAAAGAACAGCAAAATGTCTGCAAATGGTTCAACTTATGATAACATTTTACCTTGTCATTTGCAGATGATGAAGCGAAGAAGACGAAACGAGAACCAGTTTATACCGAGGCGGTGAAACAACTTCTAATCAATCAAGCTCCTCCTGTATTGACATTGCATTTGAAAAGATTTCAGCAAGTTGGATTTTCTTTGAAGAAACTTGCCAAGCATGTTCAGTTTCCTTTAATATTAGATCTTGCTCCGTTCTGTCATAAAACTGGCAAGGTAAGCTTCAATTTCTAAATGAACACAAGAGGTTTGATTAATATGTCATGAAAAATTTTTCACGAGTTGAGTTAGTGTGTACAACGAACGTTTTCCTTTGACTTATAAAGGGGAAAATTTTTACTTTTCTTGTACACACGAGCAATCGAGCTCGTCAAGAAACTTGTCAAGGAAAACTTGTTCGCTGTACAAACGAGCAAGTGAATTCGTCAAGAAACTTGTCAAGGAAAACTTGTTCGCTGTACAAACGAGCAAGTGAATTCGTCAAGAAACTTGTCAAGGAAAACTTGTTCGCTGTACAAACGAGCAAGTGAATTCGTCAAGAAACTTGTCAAGGAAAACTTGTTCGCTGTACAAACGAGCAAGTGAATTCGTCAAGAAACTTGTCAAGG
>JAOBYK010351687.1:0-17170 GCA_025434845.1 Phenganax subtilis | reverse complement strand
ATGCGCACCTTTGCGGTTGTTACTACAGACTACTTGCAATAGAAGGATTACTCAATCGCAACATATTCGCGCTCTATCGTTCTTTTATAGTTTCGGGCTGGGGCCAGTTGTTCAGTAGCTGCTTAGCTTAATCCTGAGTTAATGGAATTTTGAAGTAATGTTTTTAATTAACTTGTTGTTTACTAATTTGACAACAGTTTTCCATAAAGCTCATTTATTTAAAAAGAAGTCTTTATTTGCCAAGTTTTGACAAAAATGGGCGCACAGAAATGCACAAAAGAAACAGCAGGTTAAATTTTAACCCCGGGTTAGCACAGCTTTGAACAATGGGCCCCTGGTTCCTTTTGGCCGTAACTATTGCAAAGGAAGAGTAACAATTTTAGATCTTTATAATCCGTTAGGAACGGAGTATGATTTTTAGCAATAAATGTCATTAAACGTCATATGGTAAAATTTAAAAAAATATTATATACCAATAAACACTTTGCTAAAGTGGTTTTGAGGTGTTGAAAAATATCGTCAATATACAATGCACGACGGTGAGATTGGTGAAAATGTTCACGCTTGTATAGAACTTGATCACATCCAAAAAGTATCAAATTCATTTTTGATACCTGCCCACTTTAATAATTTCTGATAAGATTCTTATCTTAAGAGCAACGACGACAAGTGGCTAGTCAGTATTCCTGGTTTGGTAACTTGACTTTTTCATACCACAGACCGGATTGACGCAAAGTAATGAGATCTATACTGGACATTCCGAAAGACAAGCCAATCTTTTCGAAGACAAGTTTTCCTTCCGAGTAGTCAAATTTGCCCAAGGAGTGCTCGTGTGTACGATCAGCAAATTCTGTTTGGCTATAGTTTTGGCACAGAAGGTTTTCTACTGCAGAATATTACATATAAAAGCAAGCAAAGCAGCATTGTGGCTGCTGAATATAGGCGTACTGTCTCTAAAAACTTGTTAATTTTTATTTGCTAACCTGCACACACGAACTATAGTAACTTATCAGACTTCTTAAAAAACTAGGCGGCTTTCCAACAAGTACACTTGCCACAAAAAGTTGACAAACATTCGTAAACATGCAGATTAGAAAAGAACTGGCACTGAACACTTGTCAGACATAAAAATGAATTTGTATGCTTGCAGCATTATGCAACAGGTTTTACCGGTTTATTTTTATTTTATTAAAAGCCGTATCAGTCAGTCCACATAATTATAGCATGCCTCACGCACATTAGCCACTTTAAGATCGAGTGCATAAACATTCAGAACATCTAAATAACTTTCATTTTTTCCTAAGCACCACCTTTTGAACACTTTTTAGTTTTTAGCAAGCGTTGCTACAAGCATAAAGTAAGCTTCTTGTTGCCTAAGTCAATTTCTTTTGAATAATTTGAATATAAAAATTTGATTTGAATATAAAAATAGAAAGAAGTGCTTAATTATTACGACGTTAAATGTTCTATATCTCCTTCTATAGGAACAAGTGTAAAACAGGTAGCACAAGGTGTTCATAGCCGAAATCATGAGATGACAAGCGCAAGTTAATATTCTATATATTATGTGAGGCAAGTGGAACATGATACACACGGTTAATGAATATCACGGTCATATTGAGAAAACAAAGTAACCTGACTACAATCTACACATGAGATAAAATTTTGAAGGTGGACCACTTCGATGAGAATTCTCATTATGGGCTACAAAACTGATGACCAAAGTCCAACGTCAAGCACTTTAGGCTCATAATTATAAAATTTTTTTATTCATTCTTATTCGTGTCACACAATGGGAAAGAATGGGAGTCTTCGAGAAAAAAGCAGAACGTATTATTTCTAGACATGTACAAGAGCAGGTAAGTATTCGGTCAGGAATTGAATTTAATGTCGTGCGACGCCGATACAATGCTCTTCCTTCTTCCTCCTGACATACGAATTGAGCTGTTTCTTGTTTGATTTTGCTGTATCTTAGACTATTGAACGAACTCTATAGTTTCAACGTTGGTTAAAATTACCGCTCACACCAGGGACCTAATGATTATAGTTTGGGAGTTGTATATAACTCGTCTGAATATTGACTTAATATGACCTAAAAATTGTCTTCAATATTGCAGCATGCATGTATATGAATTAAGCTATGCAAATTTTTACAACTGCATAGCTTTATAAAAAGCGACGAAGTGCTAAGTTAGCTAAAGTCTGCCTTCAAATCAGTGTTTGCCTTAGCTAGCTCACATGGAGTAAGTGGCTATGAAACATGAATTGAACCATTTTTATCAATGACTTCATTTGATTCGAAACCTAGAATACTTTATTGTACAACGAAGGATCTATAACGTCGATATAAAGACATAATTGCTGGACTGTGACTGCGAGGACTTTTGGACGGTTTACATTGTTGTTACCGAGGTCTTTTTGGATTTCAATCTACACTCTTTCACGAAGATCCATTAAGGAGCAGGATCGTTTAGAGCCGTAAAACGCTGTAACAATGACACACCACTCTTATTCACTGTACCAGCTGCTGAGAAACCTGCAGTTTCGCGACACACCCTTTTCTTAAGTAAAAACCTCGTGGCTCAACTAACTAAAAACGGTTAAAATTAAACTATACATTGTCTACTGCCTTAATGGAGTCGTAAATTTTAAGATATTATAGTTTTGCGATAAGGAACGATGTCGCTGGACTGCTCGTAACTCGAACTCCAACTGATTAATGAATTGTTTCTGAAGATAAGTATAGGTCTTGAGCTATTGTGTTAAACTCACTTCTAGTGCACGCATTCTTGTCCATATAAATTCTGTATTTGTTGCACGAATTCCAAACTTGGATTAATGACACCAATCAGAAAATCTAGGTAATGGTGCAATTCATTTTTCTCCTTCTACAACTCTTCAATGCGATGCTTCTGTGTATTGATGATCTTGCTCATCAACCGCTAGATGTCTACTGTAACTTTGTTTTAGAGCAGGGGCTTCATTTCGAACTTCTTTGTAGCAGATTATTTCTTCTCTTTATTAATAACTTTTTCATGGTTTTTCCTTTCAATAAGCATATTCGTCCATAACTTATTACGTCGTTGACACGCCTTAAACTCTTTCTGTTTCTTCATTAGGGGTTCATGATTTGCGTTCATTATGTTAATGTGAGTCGGCGTTTGCGTTTTACACTACAAGCACGCATCCCTCACCAATTTTTTTTACCAAGGCCTTTGAGTACTTTAGTTTAAGCTGTTGCACGAAAGCCCCGGTAACGAGCAGGATCTAGTTTTCTCGTAAAATGCTGTGATAAACTTACTTAAGCCCAAGCTGCAGAGTGATTTTAGGACATTACAATCTGACGACCTTAATTTGTTGTCTATCCTCCAAACAAATTGTAGAACCTTAGGAGATCGAGTTTTTGCGCATGCTGCTCCTCAACTGTGGAATTCCTTGCCATTAAATATCAGGACTTCTGAAAGTATTACCATTTTTAAGAAACGCTTAAAAACTTATCTTTTTAATGACACTTATAAACTATAACTAATTCTCAGGAGTCTATATCCCACTGATCCCTCGTGACTATTGTCTATCCTATACTTATAACACTCTATAAAAGATAACATGTGTCTTCTTTCCTCCGATGTAGGCCATTTTATAACAAGTTTAATCTTTCATCATAGGACATTTGAAATTTATTATATGTTCTTAAGGCACATTTAGATGCCCGTCTTTGTACTTTTTCCAATGCAGAAATGTCTTGCAATGTTGCAGACCTGTTATCGCATATGTTCATGAGTTTCGTGTGGTGTGTGTTGATTCTGTTGTATCAAAAACTGTTGTGGCCAAGACAGTATCTCAGCGTTTGCCATGAAAGTCTCCATTTTGACTGTTTTTTCGTTGCGAACCGTCACGCTAGTCATCGGAACCAGCGTAACTTTTAAAGTTTTACAAATGCGCATGCATTATAGCACATTCGCTGACTCGAGGGACGAGTTTGTGAGAACTGTGTAAACCAGTCTTTAGAGCAAGCAACAGTTATGGATGTATCCCAAAAGACTAATTTAGACGAGAATAAACATGACACGACTATATGACACATCATTACCGCTGAAAACAACTAAGGAACGTTATAAAGTGCCTATATAGTTTACACAGTTATGCTTACAATGAAATAGTGGCTGTCCGTTACTTAGAAGACAGCATATACAATGTCAGAAACCTACGGCATCACTACACTATCAAAGTTTCTGGAAACTTTCCGTGGTCGAAAATGGCCTTAATAAATACTCGTCTACACACGACACAGTCGTCTTCACTAAATAAAAAAATCGACCAACTAAAATTACTCCACATTTTTTTGTGTGCCGTGTCACTTTTCAGAACCTCTGTCGGCACCTGCAGTCAGTCGAATCCACTCAGATAGCTTCAAATTGTTTTGCCATAAATCGAGTCTTTTATTCACATCTGTTGATGGGTCGACCTTTTAAGGGTGAGATCGCGTACAGCATTTCAGTTTTCTTTAATAACACAAATACTAGCCATTCACAAATACTAGTCTTGCTAGAGGGACGCCTTGAGTGAGACTCACATATGAAGTGACGTACGAGTTGTTCCTTCATGTATACGCAAAGCTCTATAAGACAGCTACTACTAAATGTATTTTGTGGCGGTACATAATGGCTGAATGACTGCATTCATGGCACTGTAAAGGCACAACAGAAGAGGCACACTTAGGGAATTACTACGAGAGTAAATTTAAGGTTGAGGTAAGTGAATATGAGCATTCGAAGGCATCTCTACATCTCAAGCGGTTGAATTTCTACTTCTATGGCGTCGGATTTAGATCAAGAGAACTACCTACTATATAGCAAGTGACAGGGAGTTATTAGCTCCTAGTTCTGCTCCTTTTCAAGTCGCCAGTAAAGCGATACCTTCTAACCCACATACAACGCCGATGGCGAGCCATAACGACGAGAAAATCTTTAAACGATTTGCTCAAATTCTCGATAGCAAACTGGAGCGCAAGCTGGCCAGTTTTAAACAAAGTATTGAAGAAAAAGGTGTCATTAACGCCTCTCAGATAAAGAAATTAAAAACGGAATCGAAAGCCTTCGGTTCCTTCATATTTAAGGGCAATAAGATACAGTACGAATTTAATGTCGAAACAATTGACAGCTTGGAGACGACATCAAAGCATATATTGAAATGGGAATTGGTGGCTGCTACACAAGAAATAGAAACGCAAAAATCTTTGATTGGGAAGAGGAACAAGTTGATTCAATTTGCTGATAAAAGTCCTGCAGGATGGACAGCGGTAGAAGAGTATCAGTCCGATGACCTCGCTGAGGATTCAGATGACGAGAAGAAGTTAAGATCAGCTGAGCGCAGAGCATTGGCTAAACTAAAGTGGAATAAACAGTCCAAGAATCTTTCTCATGCAAGAAAAGAAGCACAACGTCAACGAACGGCCCCACAGACCTCCCCACGCCCGTCGTCGCAGTTTTTTCGTGGCTTTCAATCCTCTTGGCACTTCTATCGAGGCAGCAGACGCCCCCAGTCCAATAACAAATGCTTCAGCTGTGGTCTGTACGGCCACTGGGCTAGTTCATCAATCTGCTCCAACAGACGTGGAGGCAAAACCCGACAGTTTGGACCAGCACCCGCCTCTCAGAACTGATTTCTCTACTAACCTTAAACATAAAGCAGCGGCTAAAAGAATGAGTGAAGATAAGTATTCAAATACGTGTGTTTTTTATGATAAAGTAGATACTGATCAGCATGGTGTAGAAAATTTTTATGACGCAGAAAATTCAAAGTGTCCAAGTGTTAAAGGGCGACTGCGCTCTCGAGTAAAGTTTTGGAAAGATATTGGGGCATCAGTGATACTATTTCGCAAGGATATATAATTCCTTTTCTGAAAACCTCACCCACAATGTGTTATCCGAACAATAGATCAGCCTTCGAAAATAGAGAAATTTGTCGATGGAGCAGTAAGGGATTTAATTATTGCCGGTGCCATTGTGCAATGCTCGTCACGACCCACAATGGTGAACCCTTTAGGGAGCTTTAGCAATGACTACGAAAACGAGTACGAGTTGCAAGCACGGGAGGCCTGGTAAATAGGAAGTCGTAGTCGTGGTCGTTTCCGGTGAAATGTTGCTTTAGCATGTAAACAACGACGAGATTTTTTGTATAAAAAAATAAACATTAATAGCATTTGCATAAAGTGTTAATATTCTTTCACAAAGGAAAACACATTTCAAAATCCATAAATTTTGACACAACCAGATGTTTCATAATTATACAAAACGATAAATTTGAACATACGTACATGTTTGCTTTTGTTTACTAATTTGTGTAGTTGTAAAATACACCCACATCTGGTTTTAATTACTTCCCATATTAAAATTGGTTTATGGTACGCGTGTTTGACTAAATGGAATACGTTTCTTTTAAGTAAGGGTAAAAACAAAAAAGAAAAATCGACTTACTAAAACTCGTCGTATAGACTACGAGATTTATCAAAAACTTCGTACTAGAGTGGGCGACGGCTACGACTTTTTACTTCGAGTACGAGATGGCGTTGCAAAGATGACGCTCATTGGCGGGAAAATCACGAAACTCGTACTCGTACTCGTAGTCACTGCTAAAGCTCCCTATTATCAGTTGCAGTTCAGTCATCCGGCAAAAAGAGGCTTATTCTAGATCTCTGTTATCCTAACAGTTTTCTGAAGAAATTTAAAATTAAATTTGAAGGGGTTCAGGAAATGCTAACGACGTTCAGACACAGCCAACAAAATTTTTTACTTTCATTTGACATCAAGTCCGCTTATCATCACATAGATATTTTTCCGCATGATCAGCAATATTTAGGTTTCTCGTGGGAAATAAAAGAAATAGCCAAATATTACAAATTCCCTGTTTTGCCTTTCGGTTTAGTCACTGGGCCTTACATTTTTACCAAAGTAGTGAGACCGTTAGGCCCGGGTCAAACGTCGCTCTTTTCAAGCGCCGAACTTAACTAGCGAATTAAGTGCGACACAAGAGCGACGTTTGATTCAGTTTAGTTCGACAAAATCAATTTGGAGCGACACCAAGCAGTTGGAGCGACATGTGCGGTCGCATTATGCGACATTGGAGCGACGGCTGATCAAACGTCACTCTTTTCATGCGCCGAACTAAATACATAAATTATTTTAGTTAGTTTCACCCGAAAATTCAGGCCGATCATGCGCTGTTAAGTGCTCTTTTCGTGTTTGGCAATGCAATTTGTCTCAAAGTAAATCAAAGTCGAACGAATATGAGGAGTGTGTTTCATTTTTCAGGCCTAGAAGAAGCGCTAGTATAGCTACAATTAGCTACCGTAAAACTCATACCAAGACTATCTCATTCATTATACTCTCAGGAAAACAAATAAAAACCTTACCGCCGGCTATAAAAATCCACTTACAACAAAAATGCAGCAAAAAAGCTATGAAGCTTCAGGTTTCTGCATGACAGGGATATAGCCTTTCTAAAGTCTAAAAACTTTTTGCGTTTTTTCTATATTGTCTTGCATTTTTCCAAAAAAAAGATTTCTATTCACTGGCGCTACTTTGTATCTTCCCGTCCAAAAGCCCTTACTTCATGTGAACATAGAAAATTAATTAGTTCTGCGACTCGTTTGGGTCGACGTTTGATTCTGTGCCGCTCCAACGTTGCTCTTGCGTCGCACTTAATTGTATTTGGTTCGGCGCATGAAAAGAGCGACGTTTGACCCGGGCCTTAAGGCCGGTTTCCACTTCAACCGTATCGTAGCGTACCGTAGCGTACTTCTTTGTTCTAAAGTCATTAGTTACGCTCTGGTGCTCACCAAACAAAGAGATACGCTACGTTACGCTACGGTGCGGGCGAAGTGGAAAACGGCCTTTAGTTAAGCACTGGCGGACTATGGCATATAAAATAATAGTATATTTGGACGACGGGTTAGGTGCATCCCAATCGTTTTCTTCTTGCTTCACACAAGCATCCCGTGTACGAGCTGATATTGAAAACAGTGGTTTTGTCGCTAGCACAGAGAAATGTACTTGGCTCCCCACCCAGTGTTTAACTTTGCTGGGTCTAGACTGGAATTTAAAATCACAAACCATTTCTGTTCCCCAGTAAAATTGAAAAATTATTGACTCATATTAATAAGACGCTGGTCTCGAAGAAGTGAAAGCTAGACAGCTGGCTTCTTTGACAGCCTTGATTATTTCAAATTTAACAGTTTTTGGCATGATATGCAAACTTATGACAAAATTCTTGCATGCACAGATCAATTCCAGACTTAGTTGGGATTCTTTCTTGACTCTCAGTGTTGAATCCCCAAGGGAATTTACATTTTGGCAAAATTCTGTGGCAAAACTAAATTCTCGTTCCTTTCAACACATCCAGTCTATTCTCACGAGTTGTTTACTCAGACGCAAGCAACACAGGTTGTGCCGCTTTTATTTCATTGAATGATATGCTAGTTTTTCACAGGAACTGGAATGAGTTGGAAATGAAACAAAGCTCCACCTGGAGGGAATTGTTGTGCATTAGGGATGCACTACAAAGTCTTGTTTCTGAATTACGAAACAGTAATGTGAAATGGTACACAGATAATCAAGCTGTCGTATCGATTGTTGAATCATGCAGTACGAAATTACATTTACATCAATTAGCGCTAGATATAAATAATTATGCTAAGGAAAATAACATTGAGATTAATATTGAATGGTTCCACGTCATTTGAATAACACAGCAGATTATTTTAGTAAAATAATAGACCCGGATGATTGGAGCGTTAAGGACAGTTATTTCAACTTAATGCAGTCCCAGTGGGGCACTTGCTCGATTGATTGTTTTGCGAACTGTCAGAATTCCAAAACAAAGCGATTTTATTCTAAATTTTTTACCCCTAATTCATTAGAAGTTGATTCCTTTGCCTTTAAGTGGTCGGCCGAATTTTGTTGGTTATTCCCTCCAATAAACTATATCCCCAAGACCGTGAAACACGTTTGCCTCCCTGGATGTCGTGCGATATTGACCGTACCATTTTGGCCTTCAGCCGTGTTCTGGCCACTTCTTATTAACGAGAATGGAAACTTTAAGCAATTCGTATCAGACTATGTTTATATCGAAAATGGGAAGGATGTTTATGAACAAGGACTCAATAAATTGTCCGTATTTGGCTCAGACGATTTTAATAGTCCAATCCTATTTTTGCTGCTAGATGCTCAGCATTGTTCGTCAGCGTGATTGAGCCTTTCCAAACATTTATCGTCTTTCTTGTTACAAGTTACAGAGAAAAATTTTCCTTTCAAGCGTGATGCAAAATGTGTGTGATGTAAATTTGCAACGTCTTGCCACCAGTATGACCATGAGTTTGATTGAAGCTAAAGCCCCAAGCACCGTGGACAAGTATTCTCGAAGTTTTGAAATGTTCAAGGCGTGGACAACCAAGCAAGTTCATTTAACAGCATTACCGGCAAATCCTACCACTGTAGGTTTGTACCTGGATCATCTTTATTGAATATAACGTTCTTACTCAAAACTCGAAAGTGCATTCTACAGTATAAAATGGGCACACAGCATGTATGGGTTTCCAAACCCGTGCGAATCCGGACTTGTGAGAACTTTACTAGAGGCTGCGAAAAGGAAACTAGCCCAACCAATCCGAAAGAAAGATCCAATAACTTTTCAGATGATTACAGAGCTTTGCAAAAAGTATGCGATAGAAAAATCTAATCTTCCAGATCTGCGTCTTGCAGCGTTATGTGTAACGGCTTTTCATGCATTCCTGTGTTTTAACGAGCTAGCAAGTTTGCGTTGTTGCTACGTTAAATTAGCCACTGTCGATGATGAACGCTTTGTTAAATTGTACATAATTAAAAGTAAGACTAATGTTTATCACCAAGGGAATACGGGGATGTGGCGTGTCCTTTTAGCATTCTGTCTCGATATATTAATGGAGCAAGTATAAAAATGAGTTCTTCATCAACCATTTTTTAGGGCTATTTATTTTTGTAAATCCTAAAAGAAGTATGTGCTACGTTCTACAGGGTTTTCATACTCTCTTGCTAGAGAAATTGTTCTTGCAGCCTTTTTATCTCTTGGTTATCCAATAAACAACCTCGGGCTTATTAGTCTAAGGAGTGGTGGTGCGACGACCGCAGCGAATGCTGGCATTAGGAATCGCTTATTCAAACGTCACGTGAGATGGAAATCAGACAGAGCGAAAGATGGTTATGTAAAAGATAACTTGAAATCATCGAAGAAGGCGGGCATAAACACGAGATGCCCGCCTCCTACTGAGTTGTTCTGTGTTTTATTGTGTAGTTTAGACATAAAATGCTTTACAATCGATCACGAAGAGTCAGAGTGTAAAGCCTGTTTTCCACTTCGCCCGTACTGTAGCGTAACGTAGGTATCTCTTTGTTTAGTGAGCACTAGAGCATAGCTAATGACTTTGAAACAAAGAAATACGCTACGGTTACGCTACGATACGGTTGAAGTGGAAAGCGGGCTTAAAGAAAACAACGTACTATAAGTACTAGCTCATGGGCTGCGTACGCTTGAAAAACTCTACTTTGTAGGCTGTAGTCGAACGTTTGGACAGTTTTTCGATGGTACGATGATTGAAGTAAACAGAATTTCAGCAGGACTGTACCAACTTTGTTTCAATTTTTTTTTGAAGGGACCAACTTTAAATATGTTAATTTCTTAGCTGAAGCAAGCAGTAATTGCTTACTTTCATCACTATCAAACACAAGCGATTTTATATCCAACGTCTTTAACGATGGTAGCGAGGGTAACAATGCAGCCAAAGTACTAGCGCAAACATCGCTCAACTTACAACCAGAAAGTTGAAGTTTCTTTAAATGCTTTAATTTTCCAACTGCAGCAAAGAATTGTTGTCGGTCAATAACAGCAAGATCCAACCTCAATTTTTCCAACAACTGCAGTGAAGGTAAGACTGTAGCTAAAGTTTTAACACAAGCTGCTCTCATCTTACAAGTGCGTAACTCAAGCTGTTTTAAATACCTTAATTTTTTAACTCCATCAAGCGATGGTTCAATTTCATTATCATCATCTATATGAGAAACATCATAAACCTGCAACACTTCCAAAAACTGTAGCGAAGGTATGACTTCAGCTAAAATTTTAACACGACCTGGTGTCATCCAATGAGTACTGAAATCAAGTTTCTTTAAATACTTCAACACTCCAAGTGCAGCAAACAATCGTTCGACTGCATCATCGCAATCATCATTGCTATCATCATCATCATCATCATCATCATCATCATCATCATCATCATCACTATCATTATCATGATCATCGTCACCATAATCCTGCAGTATCAACACTTCCAACAACTGTAGTGAAGGTAAGACTGTAGCTAAAGTTTTGATACAAGCTGTTCTCATTTCAAGAGTAAACAAATTAAGTTTTTTTAGATACTTTAATTTTCCAACTGCACCAAGCAATCGTGTAATTTTACAGTGTACCATGTTACTAAAGTGCAACTCTTCCAAAAATTGCACTAGTGGTAACACTTTCGCCACAGTCTCAAAACAAGCTGCTCTCTTGGATTGACATGTAAAACAAAGTTTCTTTAGATACTTAAATTCTCCAAGTACAGAGCACATTAGCTTGATTTCACCATCACAAGCACGAAAGCATCCTTCTAACTTCAACACTTCCAGACAATGTACTGAACGTAAAAATGTAGCTAAAGTTTTAAAACAAGCTGTTCTAATCCCAAAAGTCATCAAATGAAGTTTTCTCAGATACTTTATTTTTCCTACTGCAGCAAACAATCGTTCGACTTCATAATTATCAGCAAAATCGGAAACCTTTAACATCAACGCTTCTAGGCACTGTAGTGAAGGTAGCACCGTAGCTAAAGTTTTTACGCAAGCTGTTCCCATCGCATAAGTTACATGAAGTTTCGTTAAATACTTTAATTTTCCAACTGCAACAAACAATCTTTCCATTTCATTATCATTAATGTCAAAGTTGCTACCCTGAACGCTGAACGCTTCTACAAACTGTAGTGAAGGTAACACTGAAGCTAAACTTTTTACACTGCTAGCTGTTCCCATCCAATAACTTAAATGAAGTTTCTTTAAGTATTCCATTTTTCCAACTGCAGTAAAGAATCGCTCGATTTCATAATCATTATCATCATCATCTTGGTCAACACCTAACTTCAGCGCTTCCAAAAACTGTAGCGAAGATAATACTGTAGCCAAAGTTTTAACAGAAGGTGTTCTTCTCCGACGAGCACTTAAATGAAGTTTTTTCAAATACTTTAGTTTTCCAGCCGTAGCAAACAATCTTTCAATTTCAATATCATCAATATCAAAGCCACCTTGAAACTTCAACGCTTCCAAAAACTGTAGTAAAGGTAACACTGAAGCTAAAGTTTCGGCACCAGTTGTGCTAATAAAAATATCCCTTAAATCAAGTTTCTTTAAATATTTTAATTTTCCAATGGCAGCAAACAATTGTTTTTGACTGCCATTATCGATGCAAACTCTTCCCAGCTTCAACGTCTCCAGCAAGTTTAACGATGGTAATATATCAGCTAATATTTTTGCGCTAGTTTCGTTTTGGTTAATCCCACGCAGATCAAGACATTTCAAGTATCTCAAGGACTCTAAATTAATAAGTCCCATTGGGTCAGTAATTGCAGCCTGTGAAGCAACGTTTGGCAACGCAAATTCCTCTAAGAACAGGAAAGAAGAAAGCGAGCTAAACAAAGCCTTCATTTCATCATCTGTTGCAATATCACTAAGATCAAGCTTTTTCAAATTCTTCAATAATGCTATAGCATTGAAAACACTCTCCCATTCAGTGCTGGCGACTTTTATGTCAGCTAAAACTAGTTCTTGCAACAATGTAAGTGAAGAAAGCATGTTACCTAATTCTTTTCCGTCAAGTAATCTGATACCACTAAGATTTAACTTTCTCATATTTTTCAGTAACTTTATGGCGCTAAAAAGTCTAGAATATTGAACTTCGGGACTTTTCAAGTTAGTTAAAACCAATTCTTCCAGGAAGAGGAAAGAACATAAGGTATCTGCTAATGCTTCAACCTCTCGCGCTTCTAACTTCATTTTGACAATATGAAGTACTTTCATATGTTGCAGACAAGGCATAATAGCAAACAGCTTTTTACCATGAATAATATCACTGAGACTCAGTTCGTCTAACGTTGGAGGTAAAAGCACATTGCCAGGCAGGACGTCACCATCAATCGGATTATCTGACAAATTTAGATATTTCATTTTCGTCCATCGAGACAGAGCTTCACAAAGGGCACTTATTTCATCTCCTTTTAAGGACGATCGACTTAAATCTAGTCTTTCCAATGATCGAAACTCCTTCAACACATCTGTAAGGGCTGTTATGCCTGCTGAGCCGATAGTGTTGTTGCTTAAGTCAAGACTCCTTAGACCTTTCAAGTATGCCAGTAGGCCACAGATTTTTCCTAAATTGCCACCACTTATATGCACGTTACCCAGTATTAGTTCTTCCAGATATTGTAAGGAAGGCAGGACCTCTTTTAACACAGCTGATACTCCATTAGGGTTATTGCTCAAGTCCAACTTCTTCAATTGAGTTAGGGTTGATAAAGGTAAAAGAAGATTCTGAAAATCATCCCAAACAAGATTGTTCGAAGATAAGTTTAGTTCTTCAAGATTTCTTACAGATGACAAGAGAACTGCTAAACCTTTAACAGCCGGACCATTAATGTCGGCACCAGCTAAACTTAACACTTTTAAATGCTGCATCCTCAAAGAACAACAAAATGACCAAATGGAATTTCCAACATGATTAAAATCTAAATTCAGTCCCAATAAATCTGATCGAATTAGTGAGCAAAAGGAACCGACATCCTTAGGCGTCAAGTGATTGGAGGACAATACAATAGTTTCCATGTTAGTAGATAAAAAGTCACGTTCAGATTCTAAATTTGGTAATGGAAAACATTTGATGTAATTATGAGATAGATTCAAGTATTCCAGTGATTGTTGTCCACAAATGGTAGCGATAATCTCATTTCCTTGTAATGCGTTTCGTGATAAATCTAGAGAAACTATATTCTTAATCTCCAGTATGCCACGTGTTTGCGTTTCAGTCAGATTGCATTTCGAGATATGTAAATGCTCAAGAGCTTTCAGGGATTCAAAAGATGTGGTCAACCATGCAACTTCCTGTTTGTTTAAACAATTATCAGCCAAGTGCAGTTTTGTTAAACCCTTACAATTGATTAGCACCATAGTGAAACCGATAAAACTACTTTCCTTAAACTTTGCACGACGTAAGTCCAACTCATGCAGGTCATTTACCCTATCAATTGATTTTACCAGAGCAAATACATCGTTGTAGTCCAAGTAATTGTCATTGATGCGTAAGATTTTTAAAGTAGGTGGAAAAGAGTAATCTTTTAGAGCGTGGTGTACCTTACAGATCGACTGGATTTTTATCGTGTGAATGTTGATTGTAGATGCATCAATCTTCTTCAAAATCTCATTATTCACAACGTATGACGAGATTTCCAGTTTCCCCGTTGAATTAACATTTTCAATTAACTTTTCATGGTTTACTACAAAAAAAATTGATAAGTTTTAATGTAAACTAACACCAATCGACTAGTAAAAGTAATCTGAACACTACTGCTTTGAAATCTAGCTACCACCGGTTTTCCACTTCAGTCTAGGAAATAAAGGCGCTCAAAGACTGCATACTTCCACGAGCCTATTATATAGGTCCCTAAATACTAGTCATACTGTGTTCAGTTAGGCGATCTACAATCTCTCTTGAATAATCCTGAATAATATTTGGTCAAACAGTACACTTCAATTGTGAATAATAGTTCCTTTAGTTGTTGAGAAATTCAAGCAAAACAAGCAGAACAATGCAAAATTAGATACTATATAAAAAATCACGCGATAATTGATGAACGTCAATAAGTCAGATCAAACGCGTATCTAGAATGCTCATGCAAATAGAGTCCATTGGAAGTCAGAAAATTGCCAAATAGGCTAGAGCTTACGTTGTTCTAATAGTCGTAACCTTTATGATACAGTAATATTTAGTTTTTAGTTTTGTACGCTTTTTCATTTTATAATTTAATTAAACTTTAGTACATTTAAATGCATGGTTGGTCTGATTACAGCTATACTGTTGAAGTGAACGGCGAAATGACGCAAAAAACCAGTGATTTGGTTACACTCAGTGTTTTGCTAGCAAAAAATTATTGCAAAAGTTTGCAAAAATACAAGGCTAATATTGTGTCAAGTGTCGCAAACCGTGCATTTTAAAAACATATTTGAAATATATTATTTACCACCAAAAACGTTTCGCATACTTTAAATTCACCTGATAATAGCAGCACTGTAGACAGATTTTAGTCCACATTCCAAGCAAGTTGTCAATTCTCAGCCGAATTCTACGAAATTTCATTAATTTCGTCTCTCTTGCACGCCTATCATTTAGTAACTTCTTATTAACCGAGCTGAAGTCATTACCAACAAATATCGGACAAATATCGGTAAACACTGCATGAGCAAGCGAGTTTAGTATAAAGTTTATTATATGGCATTAGACATTCGTACTTGAAAAAACAGGACATGCATTGAATTTTGCCATATTTGAAATACTTGCATATTAAAAGTGCGGTACAAATTTGGTCGAAAAAAAGAAAAATCTTATCAACAATAAAAAATGTCATTTTCATGTTTTAAATAATTTTTATTTGTTTGCTTTTTTCCGTAATAGACCACCTGTCCATTACGGGAAAGTAATGGACCGCTAAAGATATTTCTAAGCCAATCAAAGCACGCTATTTCACCGGAAGTGACGCTTTCCATATAATAAGAACGCGTATAGGGAGACAGACAGATATTGGTTGGATTAGCGTACAGACAGAAAGGCAGGCGCGACCATGAAAAAATGGTACGGTTCAAGTGAAAAGTGGCCAGAAAATCTGGTTTCCCGTGCAACTCAAGCACAAACAAAACCTAAGAGAAAACGCAAAGCAACAAAACCAAACGCACTGAAATGTACGACAGTAGCACAGCACTAACGTAAAACTCAAGTATAAACTATAGCGTAGGAATATAGAATCGAAAAGAAAATTTTCTGCTTTGTTGTTGTAGACTCCCAGGACAAGTTTTGTTTTTTTTCTCGTTTATATTATTGCGTTGCAAGTGAAAACCAGGCTTTACGAGAAACGAAAGGAAACAAAGGTGTTTGACAAACATGTTATTGAAAGGTTTGCATGGTGTTGTAATAAAATAAGTAATTAAAGCAATTGATGAATCCAACGAAACCAAGTCTAAAAGCAATTTATGAATATGCATATGAGTGTGATATCTCAGACCCATGCAGCCATTCAATGAAAATAAAATCCTCGCATTGAAAAGATCTTTTGCAAGTCTTTCTCAGAAAGACTGACTTAAGTACGTTACAATCTCAGAACGTTAATTTATTTCTAGTTTGTTTTTCAAGACGAACTACATGTTGTCTTTTTAAGAAATGCAATAGACCATAAGACTATATGACATAAGATAAATAAATCCGTCAGCATGTTTAAAGTATTAAAGAACTACTTGGCTCTGATTTTAAGGAATAAATTTGCTGAAGGCAAAGAATTCTTAGTAGTTATAACCTTAGAAATGCCGATATCATTCCATCAGTTCCTAAGCAAAAGACTGCATAATTATTTTAAAAAACTTTAAATACTGTGGAATAGTTTACCTAAATAGGCAAAGCAAATAAAATCGTTAAGTAACTGAGTCAGACATCGAATAGTCTTAGATTTTAACTTTTTAGTGTGTGTGCATGTGTGTGAGCATGTGTGTGTTTACTTGCATTATCATGATATTTTAACTCTTATTTAATTTATATATTTCGATTACCAATGCAACTTGTGGGACCCCCTCATGCAGATCATCTCCAAGGTGATGAGCAACCTGATGCTCAGGGTTTTCACCTGCGCTCCCCCCCCCCGATACCCGCTTCGGCGAAAACCCTGACACAGGCTGGTCACGTGGCACCCAGATTTTGGGTGCCAAATTATTGTACTTGGGGCGGGTGGGCGAAAGCATGTTGTCATTATTATCAAATTGCTTAGTGCTGCAATGAATTTCGAACAAAGGATGAGTAG